>WNWK01013453.1:0-55301 GCA_009830355.1 Cherax destructor
TTAAGATAATCTTCCTAAAGTTTGCAATACTTCACAAGGTTTGGAATACTATCC
Source organism: Cherax destructor (assembly GCA_009830355.1). NCBI lineage: Eukaryota > Metazoa > Arthropoda > Malacostraca > Decapoda > Parastacidae > Cherax > Cherax destructor. The sequence goes on from WNWK01013453.1 coordinate 55, forward strand.
TAATATTATACTAGATTTTTGCTAGTACTAGTTCTAAAACGAGTAATACAACTAAGCTAAGCTAAGACAAACCCAATTGTTGGTTTATGTGAGCGTGTGTGTGTGTGCGGCTTGGCATCCGTTTACAGGGCCTACCTAATCTAATTTAATTCTAGAATGCTACTAACCACTGCTACTAAAAGTTACTACTTATACATTGGTAATAATATTGATGCTAATACATGAACAGTTGTATGGTATACTACTCTGTGTCCTGACTACTTCAAGTGTATGTGTGCGTGGCGTGCGTACACTGTACTTATGGTTGGTAGCCCTGCGCCCTAACTTATCTTTCTACCTATGAAATTCTTATGTTTACAGCTCCTCCGAGCAGGGATTTTTCCCACACTTCAGCAACTCAGGGCCAGGAACCTGCAAAACCTGCAAACCACAACTAGGATTTTTGTACATTACATCAGATGTCTTCTGGGTCGTCAGATTGTTGATACTCTCCTGGTGTGGCACCCTGCTGGGTATTGTATCTCTTCGTTTCTTTTCTATTGGGCTCACTTAATGCAGTCACCGTACTGCTCACTGCTTTGCCTTGCACTTGTGTGTGTGTGTGTGTGTGTGTGTGTGTGTGTGTGTGTGTGTGTGTGTGTCTGTGTGTGTCTGTTACCATTTTGTCCTAGGCACATGTCGATTAGACACTAGGCCTGTTGTATGTATGTGTGTGTGTGTGTGTAACGAAACACTTCGAAATGTTTCGGCCCCGCCGGGAATTGAACCCGGGCCCTCTGTGCGTGAAGCAAGAGCGCTAGCCACCATGCCATCGGGGCGTGTGTGTGTCTGTGTGTCTCTCTCTCTCCAGTTTACTTCTTCTCTTCTTTTTTTTTTAGAGAAATCCAAGGACGATTGCTCCCTGGCAGACTTAGAAGCAAGAAACGAGGGACAGAGGTGAAGCCCTTGGAAAACACGGACAAGATAGTTGCCGATTTCCATGACAACCTCAAGAGGCTCGCAATACTAACCCGCAAAATGGGAGCTGGGTCCGGTGCGTACTTGCCACACAACTTCCATGCCTTCTTCCAAAGCGCATACATAGGGGAAGTCGAGGTAACAGTAGAAACGTAGTCTTGCCAACAAGTGCGCTTAGTGTCGTGTATGATGCGGCGAGCGACTGCCCTTGCTCGCTTAAAATCCACAAGACGATCTGCGGTCCAATTATATCGATAACGGCCCCACACAGGATGTTTCAAACACACTGCACGGGCATACGCAGGAGTCCACCAAGGCACGCATGTCTGACAATGCCTGCCTGATGTTTGAGGAATAGAACATGACACTGCAGTCAAAACTAAGGTCGAAAACTGGTGCACCAGCTCATCACAATAGAAGGGTCCTCACATAAAGTGGTAAGATGAAAGTATAAGTCCCAATTTGCTCGTCCAAATTGCCAACGGGCAGGGGGCTATGAGGCGGTCGGAAACACATTGTAGAAGTAAGAAAAATGGAAAGTGATCACTGTCATGCAAATCCGGGAGAACAGACAAAGTGTAATCAAAGGCAATTGACGAGGAACAGATAGGAAGATCAATGCATGAGAGAGACTGAGTGCGAGTCAAAATAGGTGGGAGCACCTGTATTGAAAACAAAGAGGATGAGAAGTAAGAAGAGTCTCCAATTGATCACCACGAGAGTCACAATGGGACCGTCCCCAAAGATGAGCGTTAAAATCACTTAACAACAAGATGGGCAGCGGCAGAGAGAGATCAAGAATGCAACATCCAAGATACAGAATGCATGGGAAGGGGAGAGATATAGAGAATAAACTGTATACCACCTGTGCAAATAAATATGGGCTGCGGTATAATGCAGCTGAGAAAGATCAAAGACCTGTTGAAACGGTATACCAACGCACACAAGAAGCGCACTCTCATTAAAAGTTTCATCAGGAAAGGAATCAGAAGAATGAAACAGCACATAGCCCGAAATGGGACTGATAACTGCTGAACGAACCTTAGGCTCTTTTAACTCAAGAGCCTCAGTGGTAGTCTGGGAGAGTTCCAGGTGTTGCTCTCCCAGACTACCACTGAGGCCACGAATATTCCATTGTAAATTAGTCATTATTCACAAAGGCAGGTATGCTAACAATGAGTAGTGATAAAATCTATGGGCTAGTAGGGTCAGTGAAGTCAATGTGTGGAGACAACGCAATGCTGCGAAAGAAAAGATTATTGTGAGGGCTGTGAAAAAAAATAAGGGGCATAAGGAGGTGAACAGGTGTCCATCGAGGGTTTCGCCTCCGGAATATAGTTGCAGATAGCATCAAGTGTTTCAGCGGACAAGGAAGATGCCGATACCATAACTTCAGAGACAGATGAGGTAGAGCAAGTAGAGATCAGGGAGGCCATGGATGGAACCAAAGAGGTCTGAGAGGGGAGGGGAGTATGAACCTGGAGAGATGTGCTGGCGGAGACAGAGAGTCCTGTGGTGGAACAGGAGAGGAAGAGGGCTGGAGTGAGACTGGGGAAGCAGTTTTGGGGGAACAGGAGAAGAGGGGACCACATGAGGGGGGTGAACCTCCACCTTCATGTGAGAGTTAGAAAGGGGGTGAGAAATAGGCACCGAGGTCAAAATGGAGAACTGTTGGGGAATTGTATGCACCGGAAGAATGTGAAGAGACTTGGGCATATGAATCAGGTTCAACTTTGCAGGTGGTATGTGCGAAGAAGGTGCAGGAGTGCGAGGTCTCGTAGACTGAGGAACTAGCAGGCTAGAAGATGAAGAGGTAGAGGTAAGAAGAGGTAAGGAGGTGGGGGTTTCAGAGGGTAAAACCCCAAAAGAATTGGAGATGGGGGTGACCCTGGAAAACATGGCACCAGAGGAGCTGATAGGTGGGGGGACCATCAAAGTTGGAGGTCTCTTAGCTGCTCGAGAATAAGGAATATGAGAAAGATTCCCCTGAAGACAGCCCTAACATGCGTGAGGCCTTCACTCTTCTTAAGACAATGGATTTCTCATTCATTACCTGACATCGGCGGGAAAAAGAAGGATGAGGTTCACTGCAATTAAGACAAGTGGGGGAAAGACTGCAAGATGTATTGGCATGATCCGCGGCACCATAGACTGGGCACCACCACAGATCTACAGTATTTAGCAAGGTGTCCAAAGCAACAGCAATTTCGACACTGTTGGGGTATAGGGACCACTTTACAAACCCTTGTGCGATGGCCTGCGATATACATGGAGAACGGGAGTTCACGGCAGTCGAAGGTAAAGTGGGCAATGTTACTGGGAAAGTGCCTCCGTCTGCAAGCGGGCAGGACATATGTATCCACTTTGAGAATTGGAAGTTCCCAGAGGGCTAATTGCTCGAAAATATCATGACCGCAAGACAGAAAATCACAATGTACAAGGTACGCGGTAAATCCACTGTACCACTACAAGAATTGAGAGTAGCGTGCTTGTGAACTGTGATAGGAATGTTATCAATAGAAGATGGGAAAGATCATGAGCAGTGCAGATACAGCATGGAACCCGTGCCATCCCTACCCGTCATGCCAAGAAACCAGCGCTCCAGAATAGCAACCTCACATCTACTGAGCTACATAGGTGGACGAAAGAGAGGGTGGTCTGAAACCCACCACAAAGCATACCTCCTTCAGCTGCCACCTCCCAGAACCGACAGGCAGCCTCTGGAAATATACCCGTCACCTGCAGGACACCCCGCCCCACCTCTCGGAAATCTGGGAAGGGAGCATGGCGCCTCCAGATAATCCAGATTCCACGGCAATGTACACCACACCCAAGGAACCCCACCGAGTGGGATGAACCCCGGCACACTTCCCCCTACCTACAAACTGTAATGCCAGTGGGGAGAAACGCAGAGGGTTGGGAGGAGGGAGGAAAAGGAAAGGGGGGATGGGTTAGGGAAGGGAGGATTGGGGGGTAATTAGGTTTGGTCCAAGAGCCTCTTTACAACGTCAAGAAGCCCACCTTGAAGAGGGTGGGTGAGAACAATATTAGAGTATATAGCGAAACTGACAATCGATGTCCATAGATTCACTTATCTAAATGCATAGTGGGTCATTGGCTGCCAGTGAAGGAGCTCAAACCAGCTCTACGAAACTGTTTGAGGAATGACCACCTGGAAAAATACGTCAGGTCACAGGTAGAATGTCTAACATTTGTAAAAATGAGATGTTAGCCCATATTTTGACTGTCCACCTACCTGTCATATGTAAAAGGAAACGGATCTGTCATTTGAAGCTATTTTTAACTTTCCTGTACCTAAGAACAAAATTGCAAATTATTATTGCAGCTTAAGCCGACATTTCGCACACATTACTGCTCCTCTCACTGAACTGGTTAACAACAACGTGCCTTTTATTTTACTCCTGCTTGAGATTGTGCTTTTCTAAGGTTGAAGTGCTTGATTTCCTCAGCTCGTATTCTTATGAGCCCTAACTTTAGCTTTCCTTTTCCTCTGCATACAGATGTGTGGCTATGCCATAGGAGCTGAACTTCTGCAGAAGTCCTCAGCCTGTGACATGCTCCATCCTATATGCTATTTTTCCTGGAAGTTTAAATGACATCAGAAAATATATGCCATGACTGAAAAAGATGCATTGGGGTATTAGCTTTGATGGTGGCGTTAGAGCCTAGTTTTGATATTTACTGGGCACGTCTCCATTTCACACCACTGTCTTTACGAGCTAATATCATTTAAATAATAAAAAAAGCACAATACACTGACTGGAACAATACACAAATACACTACGGAACGGGTGGGGCTTGAACCCATGGCTAGTGAGTCGAAAAACTCCGCACTTAGGAAAATGAACTTATGACGACGTTTCTGAACCTTCATTTCTCATTATTTTATCTCCCCCCTTACCTCCTCTCTTTTTCCATATTTCTTTGCCTTTCCTTTCGTCTGCCTAGGTGAGCTGTGTCCATTGAGTTTTTTCCCTGGGTTTTTTGGTTCCACCCTCGTAGGCCATTAGCTCCCCTGCAGTCCACATTTTCTTCTTTTTTCTCTCTCTTGCTCTTAGACTACCTTCACTACTAACTACTACTATTGTTTTTTCGTTAACACTCCACTGACTTGTGTCATTACCACTACCTTTTTTTCCCCCAACTCTTACACTATTGCACTAATTACTACTACTACTGCTTCTGTTACTAATACAACTGCTTCCTCTGGTGCACAACCACTTTACTTTTCCCTACCACCTCTTCTGGTTCTACTCTTGGTCCCATCTTGATCTCGTATATATACTCCCACCCCACCCATCCTCTTTATGCCTCTGCACTCCACCACCACGGTACAAACTTCTGTCCGTCTCCAGTCACTGAGTCGCCATGGTCTGCAGCTACATGCACAGCCTTCACCACTGTCATGGACCTACAGGATCCCCCTATACAACATGATCATCAGGAAATACTCTACCTGTGTACCGCATTGTTCACACACAATTTCTGACAAGTTGTACATCAAATGCTCAAGAGAAAATCCATGAATACTACATTTCCAGTGAACATGTACTGTTTTCTACGTCTTTGTGGGTGCATGGCACATAGGAGGAGCCTGGTTAAAATACTCTTGGGAGGATATACAGAAACATTCAGTGTTTTGACACAACTTCAAAAATCACTGACAAACAGTAATGGGGGGGGGGAGTATCGTGCATCTAATTAATTTTAATGGCATTATGTAATGAATATTTATTTACATTTATAAATATTATATTGCATAGGTATTTTTGGTAATAGCTAAAATGAAAATATTTTGCAATATAGTGTTACCTCTTCCATGTTTAGCCTCTTAAGTAGATAGATTGCACATTAGCTCCACAGCTTCTATACTGGCAGTTGTTCTCGTTGCCTGTCCCTCTGCTCTGGCGCCGACTCTGATACAAGCTGGGCAATTTGTGAAGCTCAAAGGTGCGATCCAGCCATCAGTCGACTCTCTCTCCAGCTTGCATTAGTCTCAGCAGAAGCAAGACCTTGTTCCTGCTCTCCACCACTCAGCCTTTGTTTTCTGATGTAGACTCAGTTTGGTAATGTTCTCTTTCGTAAGTGAAACATTTCTTGTTGTCTGTGAGATGCTAATTATGTTTCAGGTCCAAAGTTTATATCTTGATCTAACTGTAACAGACTGGTATCTGTGCAATGTCGTTGTCGAGATCTGAAAGTTGTTCTATTCAGATAGAGCAATTTGGGATTTTTAAGATTTTTTGGAGGACAATCTGTTGTCCCAGTTAGATCGTGCTGGTAGCTTTATGTCCTTGCATGTTGTTGTGTGTTTTTTACAGATTGCTAGTCAGCAATCTGGTAGAACTTGTGTTTAAGTAAGCTGTGTCTTCTCTCATGTTAGGAGTTAGATTATTTAAAGACTTGTTTGGTTTGTCAGTTTTATTTTATTTTGATTCTACCTCATTATTCTCACATATACTAATACCAGTACTGTTAAGTACAGTTATATATAGCAACGTTCCTGATTGCACACATAAATGGAGTTAAATTTCAATTGTCGTTTACACCAACTTACAGAAGTTACAGTATCATTCTTAATCTACACTACACATTTTTTTTTATTACAAATGTTCTTGACTTCATTCGTAAGTTTCCGTTCTGCTTGTTATAACCTTTATTTCTGCGACGATTTTAAACTGAAGAAAACCCCAGATATAGTAAGTCAAGCAAATATTAATGAGTCGACGAACAGTTTTTTTCAACAATGTTATAAGTCAGACTCAGACTAGCTGTCAGAGGGGTATCGAACGGTTGACTTTCTGGCATACACTAATAAAATTTTATTAATAAGACCATCGTTTGTAACAGCTTTTATATTCATATGAACGTATGTAATTTTTGTGTGAACACACGAACAGATGCATACTCGTGCATGTGTATACATTTTCATATGCATATATGTGCATTTGTGTGTTCTTACCACTACTATCATCAGTACCACGAGCACCAATACCACCATTAACCACACTGGCACAATTACTGCCACCATTATCAACATATACCTGAATCTATAACCAATAATAATGCAAGTAACTCAGCGATACTTAGCTGGCAATATCCTGTACAGTTGTGAAACGAAAAAAAAATATTTGTGTTCGGTCTAAAATTTTATTAGATAATTATATTTTTTTCCTCAAATTTTTATCACAGGAACCGACAGGTTAATTATAATGAAACTGGAGAATTAAAGTCACTGTGAGGGGACACTTATCTCTAGGTAAAACACACTAACATTGAAAGTTTGAAGCCGACCGGAAGAAAAATTCTCCATTGATCCAGAGTCCAATTATTTATTAGAAGTATTTGTGTATTTCTATAAGTTTAAAATTTGTACCTACAAATTTTAAACTTATAGAGTGTAATCCATTTTACGAAAAGCATCAGTGTTGGTGGTTTGAAACCGATCACAAGAGGCATTCTTTAATTGCAGAATGGAAATCCCTTTAACAATTAATTTAATGAAACAGACAAATGTGAGCTAATGAAGAGCAACATCAACGTGTTGCATTTGTTCTGGAAAGCACACTGGTATTAAAGTTCTTCAGAAGAGGCAAGTAGCTAGCCTTGAGCCCAGACTGGCCAATCACTCAATACCCAATATTTTTTGGATGTCGCCGTGCCGTTTATGGCTAGCCTGTCCAAGAATGCCCTGGTAAACCGCTCTTTGACCATTCCCGGTTGAGTAGTAAATATTTGGGGGTCGCTTTCTTGCTGTGGTTAACCCGGTCTTACTCGCCGCATCCTTTATTTATTTTTTTATTACTCTATTTTATTTACACTATGAATTAATTTGAAGAAGTGATAAGGACTACAGACCAAATATGTGGGGTTATGTATTTCTTCAACACAATTTTATATTTTTATTTCATATTTGTTACATTCTTAAATTATGATGAGAGAGAGAGAGTCGTATGTTATAAAAGAGGTAAATTTCTTAAGACCTTCATTGGGTTTCAATACAAAAAAAAAAGTAAATGCAAAACCACTCACGTGGTGTTATGTAGGATTATTTCGGTGATTATAATCATGATAAATAAAATCTTTTATAAAACATTGAAATAAAAACATCAATATACTTTTTTACGAATACTATTGTTCATACTCAATTTTAAAAAAATCATTACAAAAAGTAAACAATACTTAATAGCATATAAAATATAATCATACATTACCTAGATTTTCCTGGCTTAACCTGGGTACTAACTCCTAATAAATTAAATACTGTTTTCATATATATAATAATGACAATGCTGCATCGAGGATCGCTTTAATCTGTATTTTTTACCATGTATATTAAGTTAACAAAACAAAGGTATACATATAAGTAATACATAATGTATCACTTAGCTTAATAAACTTTACTTCTTTAACTTTAGAAAGCTCATTTTTTGTCATTATCCATATTTATCTAGGGTTATCCTGAGTTATTAATCCTACAGTTTTCTTAAGCTTTCACAGTATCACGTTTAACTCTCATCCATCTACTCCAATCTCATATTTATAAGTATATCTAGAGAGCCACATGTTACTGACCTACAACTACTCGATATTTTCCATTGTCATCAAAAGAGGACAGTACTCTCTTCTTGATATTAACACCTCGGGTGTCACTGAAACTCCTACACACAATTTTGGTTCCTATCAATGGTAGACAAAACACTCTCATACCCCTCTTACAAACTCACTCACTTCCCCAACCTTCTCACCCACACCTACAAGCACACAATTTCACGCAAACACACTCAATTGCATGCGTGTGTGTGTGTACTCACTTAGTTGTGGTTGCAGGGGTCGAGTCATAGCTCCTGGCCCCGCCTCTTCACTGGCCGCTACTGTGTGTGTGTGTGTGTGTGTGTGTGTGTGTGTGTGCGTGGACACACACACCCTTAAGGCAAGTCTTAAATGCGAGCTGAGGGCGAGAGTAAAGATTATGAGGTAATGAGAGGCATATGAGTGACACGAATTAATGAGTCTTATTATGTGTTAAGGAGGAGTCTTAATTTTAAGTATTTACTTTTTTAAGAACGAATGAAAAAATACGATAAAAAAATTTTTGGCAGGTCAAGAAGTTTGTATTAGTGGTAGAAACACAAGACAGAAGATAACGATGGAGGACCCATTAACAGTGGACAGATTAACAGTGGACCCATTAACAGTGGACCCATTAACCTCCTTTCCTGAGAAACCTCTGGAAAGAAGTGTGAAATAAAAAAGGTCCTCAATTCTTGAGAGTGGAGGTACCTTTGTCTTCAGGAGACCTGAAGGGTCACTCAATGAATATAACAGTTCATTTTGGTGAATTACATTTCTTTCTATTGCCATGTAACAAGAAATATATATAATTCCACGAAACATTATAAAGATCATCTTGTCTTATATGGGATTACCACGAAAAAGCATAGTTACCGAGGGAACGGGTGGAGGAACATTACCTTGTATACCTTGAAACTGTCTTAACCACCTGGATTTAATGATTATTGTGTATAGACAATCTTCGAAATACTTGTATTTAAATCTTACCTGTGATATACTTATTTGTGAACTCACTCTTCGTTCTCACTTGTATCATCGTCTAGTATTAAGCATTATCATATTTCTCTCTTTCACTATCTTTTTCTTGGCTTATCGTAATAGGGAAATACCCGTTTGGGCATTAGCCTTTACAATAAAGTTTTATAAAAAATAGTTTAAACTAAAAGTTAAATATTACCTTGACTGCGTCGAATATTTTCTCTGCCTAAATCAAGACTACCTTTACAAACACATTGTTTACCTCGAAAATATACTTTTTGTTATTAAGGTAATTTTTTCTCTGAACTTATTGTATGAAAGAATATTACAGATTCTGTTTTGTAATTACTTCAGAACAATTTGGTTTGTGGAAAGTCTATGAATATTGCATCTGTTGTGAATTCGCTAAAAGTTATGATGTTGGAGTGTTGTAGGAGGCTTCTAGGTGTGTAGGATGGTGGGGGTTTGTTGTAGGAGGCTGCTAGGTGTGTAGGATGGTGGGGGTTGTTGTAGGAGGCTGCTAGGTGTGTAGGATGGTGGGGGAGTGTGAAATTTTAATAAAGTCGTGTGTTTGTGAGAGAGAGAGAGAGAGAGAGAGAGACAGACAGACAGACACAGACAGACACAGACAGACAGACACAGACAGACCCAGACAGACAGACACAGACAGACAGACAGAGATAGAGAGAGAGGGGTGCATATCCATTACCTATCAGTGAAGCAAGCCTTGGATTTGTCTGCTCTCCTACATCTGCCAGTACTCCTGACGTTACTGTTTCTGCATCTGCCAGTACACGTGCCGATACTGAGTCAGTTTTTTTTTGCACCCGAGATTGGTGCAACTAATATTCTGAAGAGGTGCTGCGCCACAGCACAAATAGCAGAGATTTACCCAGCACAACTGGACGAGGGCGTGGAAGCAGACTTGGAAGAGAAAGAGGCAGACACTCATTGCCGTCTCTCCTTCCATCAACACAGTCCCAGGAAAACGCTCACCAGGTACGTAATCCTGAGGCTCACTAGCAGGAGAACTTACAGAAAAATCAGCAGCGAAACACAAGAGGTGCAGGAAATAGGATTCCATCCTTCCTTCCTTCCGCTGTCAACGGAGGGGCATACCACTAACAACTGTCTGCGAGATACTGACTATTGCATTCTGTATCCTCTTGTTGCAGTATTGCAAGAACATTGTCGTAAAAAATAGAACTTGAGACAGGATTACTAGTTCTCTTAGAGACTTATTCTTGGAACAAACCAATAGGATCTCAAAACTGGTGAACACACACGTCGGTAAAAGGACACAAGTACAACTTATGTGACATTTTAATTGTGGGAACGTTTAGCTCTCCAGGAGCTTTATCATGCAGTTACAAACAATACGGAGAGCGAAATGTTGCGACAATAAAATCGCAACTTGTGTCCTTTTACCTAACATATTGTCGATAATTCTACCAACATTAATACAACACACACTTCACCCACTCAGCTACTCCTATCTGTAGGTGGTTTTCGTGCCCTATAAAAAAACACAGAGCTACGTCCCAGTGGCTGCCCTGGTGTCCTACTTGCCTCAAGGGCAAGCACCTTACGCATCCACCAATGCAAGTTGAACACAATCATCAGGAGCCAGTCTCTCAGCATCCTATCCAACAACATTAGAGGCTTCATTACCAATATTTGGGAGCTCCAGTACAGTGTCGTGAACACTCGACGTCCCGACATGATCACCGCGCAAGGATTTTCTAAAAGTATACATGTCCAGTTCATTCACATTGCCATCCCTAATCATCTGGAAATGATGTTCTTCAAGCTATGCATAACTACTAGTGCCTCTGTAGTAATAAGTGCAATATACAGACCTCAGTGGCAACATGGAGACCCTATCAGCTTCCTGATGGAAAATGTGGAGTTCCTTCTGCTTCTACACTTATATTATAATTGTTGGTGACCTTAAACAAAAACTTATACAGAGGGATTTTGATGACCTTCTTCAATACGAAACTGATGATTTCCTAGTGAATGATCTATCTGAAGGTATAGTCACTTGCCAACCCCTTGGCTATGTTGGATCCTCTGACCACAAGACTTTTTTAAGATACTAAAGATACCAACAGAACGAGGTGAAGAATCTACATGCAAAACCTGCCTGTGGGAAAGTGGAAACTGACCAACCGTTTGTTTTGAGTTCGCCGCCTCCGATTGAAATGCTCTTCTCCAAGGTAATGTTGACAACCAAGTGAATGCCTTCACTGAACACATTTTTAGTCTCCAACAAAAACGCATCTCTCACCGGCAGTATGTGACTAAGCCTTCAGTTCAGCCTTCGTTCGGCTTTCATTGTCGAGAATGTGCTACTGCTACGCACAAGGCTTGGAGAAGGTATAAGAGGCATCTTACAATCTATTAGAGAAACCTGCACAGGCAAGCTTGTTGGCAAATGGAAGAAGTCCAAAACTGGGCAATCTCTACCTTACGCTGCCCACATTTGGGAAGCGTAAGGTAGAGTGGGATCCAAATCCTGGTGGTCCTTAGTCAAGGAGCTACAAATTTATTCACCTGATGAAATTATTCCTCCTATAAATCGACAGGATGGGACCAGCTCTACTAGCGGTAGGTAGAAAGCTGACCTCTTTTCCGAACACTTTGCTGCAAAGATGCAAGTTCCTAATCCAGCAAGGGAACCGTCTTGGATAGCCGCAAGAATTGTGGAAAAATTGTCAGTGGTGATAATAAGGCAGGATAAAGTGTATCTTCTCCTTAAATCCCTGGAACATGAAAAGGCTAAGGGGCTAGATAAGTTAAGCCCAACATTGTTGAGATGTGCAGACCAGTTAGCATCACCTATAACTCTCATCTATCAACACTGCCTAGTACAGTGTAAGTAGCCTTCTCTGTTGAAAGAGGGAAATTTGGTGCCTGTTAACAAAAAATTAGAGCAGAGAGGAAATCAGCAACTACAGACCAGTGTCCTGTCAATCACTGGCAAAATGTTTGAGACAATAATCGCACGGCAAATGACAGCGTTTCTCGACTACCACTCGATTCATGTGACTCAATATAGCTTCAGAAAAGCGTATCTGCAGCCGATCTGCTATTAAACCTACATAAGGTGGCATCTGTCATAGAATGAATCATCTGCGTAGGATCACTGGATATTGTTGGTGCTGTCGACCGAATATGGCACCAGGGATTCTTGGAACAACTGCGTGCACTAGGAGTCTCCGGCTCTGCACTATGCCTCCTCAGTGATTACCTTCAAGCTAAGTCTCAACAGATCAGAGTCAACAAGACACCTTATTGGTGCAAGTCTTCCAGAGGAAAGTGTGCTCTAACCATTGTTTTGGAATGTCTACTTCAGTGACTTTCTTCTTCTCATCTCATCACAGAATCCCATGCATATGCAGACGACTGTACTCCGACATTTACTTATCCAAGAGAGGAAATGCCAGCTACTCTAAGTTACATTAACCAGCTTACAGCTATATCAGCCTGGAAAAAACGATGGCAGGTCGCATTTGCTCTTGAGAAAACACAAATGATGATGGTCTCTAGGTACCATAAGGTTAATGCTGAAGCAGTAGTAAGAATGAATGAGTGTTGGTACCAGAGGACGAAGTTGACATCCTTTTTGTGAAGTCTGACTCAGAACTGACTATGAAGAACCACGTCGCAAATAATGCAAACAAAGCGGCCAGGAAGCTTACAGGACTTCAACGTATCTCGCATCTGCTTGACAGAAGAGGTTCCAAGATTCTGTATGAGGCACAAGTAGGCTCACACCTTGAGTATGACCAACCTTCCTTGGATTTCCTGCCCCTCCCCCTCTCATCTGCGAATTCTTGACATAACAGAGAACAGAGCAAGACAGCTCATCTCTCGCCTGGAAAGATCTGTCATTTCAGCATAGCCTTCAACACAGGAGGGATGTGGGTAGCCTTACTGTTATGAACAGGGTCAATATAGTCAAGGTGCCACAATTGGCTCTACTCCGAGGACAGCAAGAATTGACAGAAAAGAGCAACTACACTCTGACTGTTCCCTTTTCTAGAACATCGCTTCTTCTGTGATCGAACTAGACCATTTAATACAACATAACTACATCAGTAAAATAAAGTCATCTGACCAAATGAAATCGATGGCCCACACATGGCTCCAACTTCATCCTGTTTCCTATTTGTATGTCCTATAATAATAGATGAGCTAATGTAGGTTACAGCTCTTAGCTTGTAAACAAAGTTAGAAACCCTAAACCTAACCTTGTCAAGCTCTGTGTAAACAGAGAGAGAGAGAGAGAGAGAGAGACAGAGAGACAGAGACAGAGAGACAGAGAGAGAGACAGAGACAGAGACACAGACAGACAGACAGACAGACAGACAGTAAAGGGAAAGTGCAATGGGAGTGTGTTATGCAGGGTTCTGCATGACATGAAAATATACGTATACATGTAGAGTGGAGAAGAGTGCCATAAATTTTATGAACCAACATAACTGTAAATAATAATGTATGACCTTTGGATAAATGTTAACCATAATTTTAGAAATATACTATGTTGTGGGTAATGTAAAGAAGTTTAAACTATGAAATATAAGGAAATCCTGCCAGGGATTTATTTTCAAACTGTGTTTTGGTTAGCGGGTAAGCGACGCTTGGCGGCGGTCACGTGAAGGCAGCATGGAGTGGAGAGAAAGCGAGGAACACTGTATTTGAGCTAAGTTTTTGTACTCCTCTGGTTTTCGGCAGGAGAGTAGGGTAGTGATGGAACGGTGTCCACAGCTCACCACCCCCACACACCCAGTGTTTGTTTATTTTGTGCGCTTCCGGCCAGCCGACTCTTCGTGTATCTGGTTTTAGGTGTTTCAGTCACAAGAGAGAGATGGGTGTAGAGTTAGTGAGTGTATATAGTGTTATCTTAAATAAATGTATATTTTTCTAACGAGGAATTTTCCCTGAACCTTCTCATAACCAACCCATTCATGTGTTAAATGCTGGTTTAGCGCTTTTTGTTTTGACTGGGATAGAACTGGGAGGCCTAGTTTTACAGGTGATTTGTGTAACGTTTACCTTTTGCCCTTAGACAAGGCATTAGGCCTCAGGTAATCCCCCTTTCTACGTAACAGTGTGTTTGGTGATGAAGAATCAATGGGGATAAAAGATAGGGTTATCTTTAATACCGCAGGAGACTTAACTGTGTGTGTGTGTGTGTGTGTTTCTCTGTATGTCTGTGTCTGTATGTCTGTGTCTGTATGTCTGTGTCTGTATGTCTGTGTCTGTATGTCTGTGTCTGTATGTCTGTGTCTGTATGTCTGTGTCTGTATGTCTGTGTCTGTATGTCTGTGTCTGTATGTCTGTGTCTGTATGTCTGTGTCTGTATGTCTGTGTCTGTATGTCTGTGTCTGTATGTCTGTGTCTGTATGGCTGTGCCTGTATGTCTGTGTCTGTCTGTATGTCTATGTCTGTATGTCTGTGTCTGTATGTCTGTGTCTGTATGTCTGTGTGTCTGTATGTCTGTGTCTGTATGGCTGTGTCTGTATGGCTGTGTCTGTATGGCTGTGTATGTATGGCTGTGTCTGTATGGCTGTGTCTGTATGGCTGTGTCTGTATGTCTGTGTCTGTATGTCTGTGTATGTCTGTGTCTGTATGTCTGTGTCTGTATGTCTGTGTTTGTATGTCTGTGTCTGTATGTCTGTGTCTGTATGTCTGTGTCTGTATGTCTGTGTCTGTATGTCTGTGTCTGTATGTCTGTGTCTGTATGTCTGTGTCTGTATGTCTGTGTTTGTATGTCTGTGTCTGTATGTCTGTGTCTGTATGTCTGTGTCTGTATGTCTGTGTCTGTATGTCTGTGTCTGTATGTCTGTGTCTGTATGTCTGTGTCTGTATGTCTGTGTCTGTATGTCTGTGTCTGTATGTCTGTGTCTGTATGTCTGTGTCTGTATGTCTGTGTCTGTATGTCTGTGTCTGTATGTCTGTGTCTGTATGTCTGTATGTCTGTGTCTGTATGTCTGTGTCTGTATGTCTGTGTCTGTATGTCTGTGTCTGTATGTCTGTGTCTGTGTCTGGCTCCTGGCTCCGCCTCTTCACTGGCCGCTACTGGGTCCCTCTCCCTGCGCCATGAGCTTTATCATACATCTTCTTAAAGCTATGTATGGAGCCTGCCTCCACTATATCACTTCCCAAACTGTTCCACTTCCCGACCACTCTGTGACTGAAGAAATACTTCCTAACATCCCTGTGATTCATCTGAGTCTTCAACTTCCAATTGTGTTCCCTTGTTGCTGTGTCCCATCTCTGGAATATTCTATGTCCACCTTGTCAATTCCTCTCAGTATCTTATATGTCGTTATCATGTCTCCCCTATCTCTCCTGTCCTCCAGTGTCGTCAGGTCGATTTCCCTTAACCTCTCCTCGTAGGACATACCCCTTAACACCGGGACTAGTCTCGTTGCAAACCTTTGCACTTTCTCGAGCTTCTTTACGTGCTTGGCTAGGTGTGGGTTCCAAGCTGACGCTGTGTATGGGACTAACGTACACAGTGTACAGGGTCCTGAACGATTCTTTGTTAAGATGTCGGAATGCCGTTCTTAGGTTTGCTAGGCGCCCATATGCTGCAGCAGTTATTTGGTTGATGTGCGCCTCAGGAGATGTGCCTGGTGTTATACTAACCCCAAGATATTTTTCCTTGAGTGAGGTTTGTAGTCTCTGGCCCCCTAGACTGTACTCCGTCTGCGGTCTTCTTTGCCCTTCCCCAATCTTCATGACTTTGCACTTGGTGGGGTTGAACTCCAGGAGCTAATTGCTGGACAAGGCTTGCAGCCTGTCCAGATCCCTTTGTAGTTCTGCCTGGTCCTCGTCCGATTGGATTCTTCTCATCAACTTCACATCATCTACAAACAGGGACACTTCGGAGTCTATTCCTTCCGTCATGTCGTTCACAAATACCAGAAACAGCACTGGTCCTAGGACTGACCCCTGTGGAACCCCACTCGTCACCGGTCTGTGTCTGTATGTCTGTCTGTGTCTGTCTGTCTGTGTCTGTCTGTCTGTGTCTGTCTGTCTGTGTCTGTCTGTCTGTGTCTGTCTGTCTGTGTCTGTCTGTCTGTGTCTGTCTGTCTGTGTCTGTCTGTCTGTGTCTGTCTGTCTGTGTCTGTCTGTCTCTGTGTATGTGTCTGTGTATGTGTCTGTGTGTGTCTGTGTGTGTCTGTGTGTGTCTGTGTGTGTCTGTGTGTGTCTGTGTGTCTGTGTCTGTCTGTGTGTCTGTGTGTCTGTGTGTCTGTGTGTCTGTGTGTCTGTGTGTCTGTGTGTCTGTGTGTCTGTGTGTCTGTGTCTCTGTCTGTGTGTCTGTGTCTCTGTCTGTGTGTCTCTGTCTGTCTTTTTGGTGAGATTGTGAGGGAAATTGTGTGGTTGTAAGTGCAGGTGAGAAGGTCAGGGAAGAGTGTGTGTTTGTTTGCACTATATATCTAAAATGAAGACAGAGAGTAATATTTGATGTAGGATTAAGTACGGAAAGTTTAGTTTTTTAAGGAGTGGTTAGTACCCAGGTAAAGTTAAGCAATGTATAACTAAATATTATGTATTACCAGTTTTTTTATATTTTGTCGTGAAAAGATTTTACCTGTTGATGAATATAATGTAAAAAATGAAAAGCGATGTTTTTTTTACCATGTTCCATTGACCATTTTAATTACCTTGTTTATAATAACTGAAAGAACCCTATATAATACAACGTGAGTAGTTTCGTATTTACCCTTTTTATATGGACTTAAGACTACCTCTTTCATAACATATAACTATCACCTTTTCTTGATTTAAGAATGAAAAGAATATGAAATAAGTAAGAATTCCTGTTAGAGTACACTTAACCCCACTTGTGTGGTTTGTGAAGTTTTATCTCATCTTCAAATTAATTAAATATAAATAAGATAATAATCAAGATCAGTTGAAAGAGAAATTAAGTGATTAATACAGATTAGGTTAGTGGGTGAGAGAAGAGGAGGAGCAGCAGGAGGCAGCAAGTGAGAAGTTAATGTACCCCCACACACTCCTTATTACACAGACACATGTCGATACATCCTTTAGGGATTCCTACTTCAATTGAGCCAACTGGCCCCTCATAAAGTTAAATCTTCCCATAACAACAGCCAATGTCTCTGCCTTCTCCACCTCACGTTCCTTGCACGTCCCACACTCTTACACTTTTTGCCACTTCCAGAGATGATACAAACCATAATAGCAGATATCGAAGATACACATCCAGAAATGGATCTCAATAAACCCTCCTTGAATAGGAATACTCAACAGGGCTCTCATCTATACTGAAACGCACAAAGACATCCCATGACTCTGACTACAATCAATCATTAGCATTAGCATTGCAACCTCATGATCCCGTCCCACACACTATATGTTCAGTCATCTCTAACACTTGCAATTAACATACATACTACCTCTCATGATACACAAAACACTACAAATAAATATCTTATCACTACTTTTTCTTTCCTCTACCACTATTACTAATAAGAAATGTCAATTTTACAATGAACTTGGATGGATTTTGGCAGCTGTGTGATACGAGAATGGTATCCCAATAAGAGTAAAGGTTTTTCAATAAAACAGTAAACTGCAAATAAGCCAAACATCAAAAAATAATAAAATGATATACAACCAATACGAAGGAAAAAAAATTGAATAGGTAATTCAAATCAAACATTTCAGGCCACCGGGTAAAAAACAATCAGGAAAGGAACACTGTAGCATGATCGCCGGCCCACTCCATGAATGTGTGTACAAAATCCTACCACCCCCACACATACATTTGCCCAACATATGTATAAAATTCAAGACAATTTGTTCGTCTGACAATGAACACACACGTAATTATGAACAACATTCTGGTCAAAAAAAATGTTAAGTTTATAAATTCCAGAAAAAAAAATTAATAAGAGATGATTCCACAATATTTCGTTGACCTGAAGAATTACAGGGAAGTAATTCCTTGGCATTAGTCCAATCTACATAATGGCTTGTATCCATCACATGAATGAACAAGGCACTAGATTCTTGTCCATTATATATTGTTTATTTATGGTGTTTAACTCTGGTCTTAAGAGATTTACCAGTTTGTCCTAAATAAAAGAAAACACAACTTTTACAAGTATACAACACCAGGTCTTAAGAGCAGTAATTAGCTTCTCTCAGCCCACTCTCTTCGAAGAATGTCAGCATTTTTCTGGAAGTGTGACATGGAGCAAAATCCTATTGGAAAATGCCTTTTCCATCAGGAAAGTCTATCCACAATGAAAAACAAATGAGTTGCCAGGATTGCCTTGGATTTGTCACTGTTCATCGTTCCCTCAACAATATAACAAGCAGTCCAGGGCCTTTAGCAGTAACTCTACCCCAAAACATCTTCTTAGGTGGGTGTTTTGGTGCTTGTTGAATGTGTCCATTCCGATGAGGTTCGCCTTTGCTCCGTCTCTACCACTGATCTGTACCCATGTACTTCAAAATGCGCTTCATCTCAAAATATAACTTTCCTCCATTCATCTGTCGTCCATCAATTATGATCGAGTGCCACCGCAGCCGTTTTTTCTTCATAGCTGGCACTTCTGCCAACTTCAAGGAGCATTAGTCGAACAGATGAACAATCAACATTTATGCCAGCTGAAGCCAAATCTCTCCGTAGATCTCTGCTGGTTTTCTTAGAATCCTTTACACCATTTCTTATGATAAACCTGTCATCGTGAGGTGTCTTACGTTTTCTTCTACGTTTTCTTCTACGTGTTCCTCAACGTAGTGTTCCACAAGCACTAGAGTCGTCAGCTCTCTTCAGAATCCGTTTAGCAGTTGACTTTGCTAGGCTCAAATGTTCGGCGATCTGTCTGATACTCAAATAAGAATTTGGCTAAACTACATTCACTCATGGTGCTTGCTTTCAGGAATAGCCTTACAGAACAACAATTGTTGTAGCACTGATTAGAGTCGTAGGATAACGCCAAAGCTGGATGGTTGCCAAACGTCTGTAGCAAACTCTTCTGAAAAGAACCCAAACTACATTAAGCCGGTTATGAGAATCACAAAATTAACTCCTGTCCCAGTTAATTTGCACACTACTGAAAATATACATTAACTACTGGACAAGAATCCAGTTCTGTGTTCATTCATGGGATGGATACAGGCCATTGGACTATTGGTTATTGGCCATTGGAAACATTGGACTAATGCCAAAGAAAAACTTCCCTGTAATGCTACATTTCAAACGAAATAATGTAGAATCATCTCTTGTTAAGCTTCATACACATCATATTTCTAATTTGAGTTCTAGAATCTACAAACTTGACAATTTTATAGTCCAGAATATTATTCATAATCTTGAAAGTAAAAATATTTTTCAAAAAAATTGTGTGTTCTTTGTCAAACAATTTGACTTGAATTTTATACATAACTTAGACTTGTGTATAAGTGGGGGTGGTAGGATTTTGGAGTTGCATTAATGGAGTGGGCCGGTGAACCAACTACAGTACTCCATGTTTGTTTTATCTTATGGTATAAAGTGTTTAATTTTAATTACGTATTCACCTTTTTCTTTCTTATTGGTTGAATATAATTTTAAAATATTTAGAGTTTTAAGTTATTTGACTTCATTAGAAAAGCTTTACTAATATTTATTATTGAAACTGTAGACCAGTAGGCCTCCTGTAGTGTATCTCGAGGTATCACCTCACTTCGTGAAGTGTTACCTCACTGAGGTATCACCTCAATGTTTAACATATAAAATGTGCTTCTGTTGCCTCTCCTTCCAGTTCCTTTTTGGATGTGAGCTGAGGCACATGTGTTTTTCCTATTTTCACTGTGGTATTTTAATATTTTTTGCAGTATCGCATTTGTGATTTCTTTATATATGCTGCAGGCATTCCTTCTCTGGATCACAACACTGAGTCTGTAGAAAATGAAGTTGGTCGCTCTGGGGTCCTTGGTTTCTGTGATGAGTTTGTCACAGGGTCTCTTATCCTTTTGTGACGAAGTTAAAGTATAGTGCCAGCCCTCTGTGTTCGTTGATCTTCTGGGTGTCCCTGAAACTTCCGGCACCACCCTTTTCAGCTTCAGAGTATTGTGGATAGGTGTCCGCCACTGCAGACACAGGTGTTGTTCCATGCATTCTGCTTACTGTCTTTCGAGGGTAGCACGGTGACTCCATATTGACGCTTCTGACTTCCGTCAGGCCTCAGTACCCGAGGTTCCCGTTCTGCTGGGAAACGGCTCTAGCAAGACCTTGCTTGATGTCACTGACCTCTTCGTGTCTGGCATACTTCTGACGTATGACACTAGAGTCTAGTGTTAATAGTTTAGTAACTAGACCATGGAGCCCAAATTAATCAATTAGCGCTATGAAGCAAATGCACGTGTATTTGAGAAGTAGGTAAGGCTAGGCAAAGAGCTACACTAATGTGAATGGCCTGAGGGTCGAGGCGAGTGCCCAAGGAGGATTGTGGGCGGCTAAGAGGAAATCTCCAGAACATGGTGCCTTCACTGCGAGACATCATGGTGGAGTAGTGGACTAGACTATAGAGGGTCGAGAGAAAAACCTGGTTTTCTACGGAAAATCTACGGAATTTCCTACCCTTGTTTCATGTAACATTATCACAATGCATCGATCCTACCGATCCTTCTACTTGTGCATATCGAACTTGTTTCATATAATTTGTGAGAAAACAGGGTGAGGGATTCAAGTATTTCTTCATATGGTTTGCGCCTTAAGGATGGTTTGAGTTATTACTCTTCTCTGTACCTAAGTTTGTGTACATCTTTTATATAATTAGGGGACAAGAGCTGGACAGTTAATATTTTTTTAAGGATATTTGTGAAAAATCGATAATCGATCATGAATATCTTCCTAATTTCATGTTATCTGCAAACTTTGTAATTTTGAATGAAAGTTCACAACTTGACTCACGAAATCGTAATGACACGATTGCAAACACACCACATACCACGGGTTCGAACCCCACCCGTGGTATGTGGTTTGAAAGTTCACAAGGTTCACACAACTATGTGGACCTTGTTGACCAAGATTTTGTAAGTGGAGCTGAAAAACTCAAATAAATTTGTCAAACAGGCTTTTTTAACTCGATAAATTGCAATGACTATTGTATAAAAATGACTACATTGATTCGAGCTCTCCGTACGGTGATTTTGACTGCAATAACCATAACGAAGTTTAGTTAAAAATATAGTTTACAATAACCAACGTTTCCCCTAATCATGGTTTTCTTGATTAACCTGCAGATAAGTCAAACTAACATGGCAGTAACTGAGAGGACATGTCCTCGTTACCTTTTATAATACTGGAGTAACATTAGCCAGTTTCCACTCATATGATAATTATGCTTTCACAATTGATATGTTGAGTATAAACGTAAACGGTTAAGCCATATGATATATAGATTCGTTTAGTCATATGAATGTTATTTTGCCCTGCCTGTGGATTTACACTCAGTTTTTCTATGTACTTTGACGCAATTCTTATAGTTGTTTCATTTATGTTTATTGGGTAAGTTTCATTCTAGCACAGTAATTATGTAGTCAGGGTTTATTGCTTTTAATCACTGAAGTAAAGCTGAAACAACATTGAAAACAAAGACTACATATTGACTAATTATCCTAATTTTTTTATCACTGTCTATTAGAGTCCCTACTCCGATTATATGTTTTTCTTGTGCTTTTTTACATTTTTAGAAACTCCACATAATTTATTATTCTCTAATATGACATATTAGACATTAAAATCTTTCGAAATAAACACCTCAATCCTCAGATGCTGACATAACATTATGTAATATGCTGCTCCTATATTGGCCCTTTGTCTCCATTAATCTCACTAAAATGCTTTAATATAGTACAGTGCTCTATAATGCACAGCCACTATCCATCTGTAATTTAATATACAGTAGCTTACCCTAAGCTCTACCTCCAACCTTCTTACCCCCCCCCCATCTGTCTGTCTGTCTCTCTCTCATTCTGTCTCTCACTCTCGAGATATACATAACCAGGAAAATGGACGGGGATTTGAACCGTCGTCCACCGTCCTAGAACACAGCAGGTCAAGGACTGTACCACAGAGCTACAAGGTTTTCAATAGGAATGTTTCACAGACCCCTTCTGTGACATGGCTGTATCAGAGGCCATCACATGTGACATAGCTGTCCTTTCCGACAGCCTAAGAAGCTTTGATACTAATCAAAGCCACCGTCTATAAACTCAAGTCATAATGAACTACAGTCAATGAATAAACAGAAAAATGAAGGGGGACTTGAGAGTTGGTCCTAACACGTAGAAGTTGTACCACTGAGTTACGAGGCTTTCAATGGAGAGGTTCACTGAGAGCACTCATGTCACATACCTGTTATTTTTTACCAGCTGTGACCTAACGTTGCCTTCACACAGCAATAAGGAAACTGCCACAAATACATTAATCACTACGTGTTACTGTGTTCCACTTGGTCTTCATTTGTCTGCGACGATTAATTATCGTGGATTTTTTCTTAATAGATAGCTATCCCCTTGATATTTCAATAAATATTTAAATATTTCCTGGAAAAAATTCTCAGATCAATCCTCTTAAGATACAGTGTTAGTAAACACAGCTCAAAATTACTGCAGCTAGTTACCCAGGAGGAGGTGAATGTATTCAGAAAATTAGGAATGGACATGTCAGCAGATGGGTCTATGGAAGATGAGGTGAATCATATTATTGATGAGTGGAAAAAGGCGAGTGGTACACTTAGGAGTCTGTCGAGACAAAGAACTTTGTTCATTGGAAGCAAAGAGGGGAATGTATGAGAGCATAGCTATACCAACGCTCTTACATGAGTGTGAAACAATGGTGGTGGATGTTGCAACAAGAAGAAGGCTGGAGGCAGTGGAGATGTCATGTCTGAGAGCAATGTGTGGTGTGAATATTATGCAGAGAATTCGTAGTTTGGAAATTAGGAGGAGGTGCGGGATTACCAAAACTATTATCCAAAGAGCTGAGGAGGGGTTGTTGAGGTGGTTCGGACATGTAGAGATGCTGGAAGGAAATAGAAGGACTTTGAGAGTGTATAAATCTGTAGTGGAGGGAAGGCGAGGTACGGGTCGGCCTAGGAAAGGTTGGGGGGAGGGGGCAAAGGAGGTTTTGTGTGCATGCGTGAGCATGATAAATAGGAGCAAATGGTTTTTAGGACTGTGTGCTGTTGGAGTGTGAGCAAGGTAACATTTATGAAGGGATTCAGAGAAACCGGCAAGCCGGGCTTGAGTCCTGGAGATGGGAAGTACAGTATCTGCACTCTGAAGGAGGGGTGTTAATGTACAGTTATATAACTGTAGTGTAAGCGCGCCTCTGGCAAGACAGTGATGGAGTGAATGATGAACGTTTTTCTTTTTTCGGGTCACCCTGCTTTGGTGGTAGACGGCCGATGTGATATATAATATATATATATATATATATATATATATATATATATATATATATATATATATATATATATATATATATATATATATATATATATTATAGTATGTATTTGTAGAGATTGTAGGTATTCCAGTTGCTTAGGGCGTCGTGAATTTTCGCTCTTCCCACTGGGCGGGCTAAAACAACACGGGTTCGATCCTCCGGCTAGCCGCAGTTTGTTATTGATTAAATACCACTTGTTCATGGTTACAATAATGTGTGTACTGCTTGTGGAGGCAAGTGCACCAAACTGGGAGTAGAATGAAATTAGGTCTGAAGCAACCTATGGATCGTAATACTGCGCCTTTGAAAGAGGAACCTGGCCACACTAGGGTCTTTAGTTTCCGTGATGAGTATTTTCCCTGACTCTAAGGGGAAACATTTAATAAGTATGGCCTAAATCACACGAAGATTAATATGGTGTGCTTCTGGGAGAACTCCACATTAAGAAGATATTGTTGAATTATCTGGTTGACCTTCTTGATGGTACTAGTTAAAAGTCAGCTCTATAACCGGTTGGAAAAGCTATAAAGAAGATTGCAGGGGACCATCAGGAGACGGCATGTTAAATGGGTGAGTCTTCCTCTGCTGGTGAGGCATGTTGTGCTGCAATCAAATTTGAGTGCGTCTACGGCTGCAGGGGACAACGTAAATGTAAAAAAGGCAGACTTGACGTGTGCAGCATTATGCATTTGTGGTGGATGTGAAGGATCGTTAGGACATCATCACTGAGATTAATTTTCGTTCTTAGCATGTAAAAATATAGTCCTCACCCCATCAAAATAAATGACACGAAAGTATTCCTGCAGCTAGGAGTCTCATATTGTGCACAGTATATGGCAGAGGTAATGTTAATTAATGTTCCTAATACCGTTTAGTTCATGTAACACACCGTTTGCCAGTTTTATTTTTTTTACATCTTGACCCTTGATATACCTTATAATAAAAAAAATAATATTAATAATAATAATAATAATAATTGTAGAATTTTGCGCTTTCCCAGGGCCTGATAGGATATTGGCTAGGTTCGGATAATGGCAGGCCGGATATGGAGGGTATCACTATATATAATATCCAAATAGCTTAAGAAATAAACTTTCATACACCACAATCCTTCAACAATCACACCATATTGAAATATAAGAACAAAAAAAGGAGCACTGCAGCAGGCCTACTGGCCCATGCTAAGCAGGTCCAAGTCACGCCCACTTAAGAAGGACCACTGCTGTATATGAAGCTACCACGTTAAATTTCTACACTAAACGCTTCAAAATAATTTTATCTAATGCAATGCTCTGCAATACTGTCATTATCTGTCAGTGCAATGTAACACACACACACACACACACACACACACACACACACACACACAAGCACGTGAAGAAGCTCGAGAAAGTGCAAAGGTTTGCAACAAGACTAGTCCCGGAGCTAAGGGGTATGTCCTACGAGGAGAGGTTAAGGGAAATCGACCTGACGACACTGGAGGACACGAGAGATAGGAGGGACATGATAACAACATATAAGATACTGAGAGGAATTGACAAAGTGGACAGAGACAGAATGTTCCAGAGATGGGACACAGCAACAAGGGGACACAGTTGGAAGTTGAAGACTCAGATGAATCACAGAGATGTTAGGAAGTATTTCTTCAGTCACAGAGTGGTCGGGAAGTGTAATAGTTTAGGAAGTGATGTAGTGGAGGCAGGCTCCATACATAGCTTTAAGAAGAGGTATCATAAAGCTCATGGCGCAGGGAGTGACCCAGTAGCGGCCAGTGAAGAGGCGGGGCCAGGAGCTATGACTCGACCCCTGCAACCACAACTAGGTGAGCACACTCTTTCTTTCGCCCTCCCTCTCTCTCTCTCTCTCTCTCTCTCTCTCTCACACACACACACACACACACACACACACACACACAATACCTGACAGGGAGGAAACAACGGGTCATGGTACGTGAATAGGTATCACAGTGGGCGCCTGTGGCGAGCGGGGTCCCACAGGGGTCAGTCCTAGGACCAGTGCTATTTTTGGTATAAGTGAATGACATGACGGAAGGGATAAACCCAGAAGTGTCCCTGATCGCAGATGATGTGAAGTTAATGAGGAGAATTAAATCAGATGAGGATCAGACAGGACTTCAAGGAGACCTGGACATGCTGGACACCTGGTCCAGCAACTGGCTTCTCGAATTTAACCCCGCCAAATGCAAAATCATGAAGATCGGGGAAGAGCAAAGAAGACCGCAGACAGAGTATAGGCTAGGTGGCCAAAGACTGCAAACCTCGCTCAAGCTGAAAGATCTTAGGGTGAGTATAACATCGAGCACGTCTCCGGAAGCACACATCAACCAGATAACTGCTGCAGCATACGGGCGACTGGCAAACCCGAGAATAGCGTTCCAATACCTTAGTAAGGAATCGTTCAAGACACTGTACACCGTGTACGTCAAGCCCATACTAGAGTATGCAGCACCAGTTTGGAACCCACACCTGGTCAAGCACGTCAAGAAATTAGAGAAAGTGCAAAGGTTTGCGACAAGGTTAGTTCCAGAGCTAAGGGAAATGTCCTACGAAGAAAGGTTAAGGGAAATCGGCCTGACAACACTGGCGGACAGGAGGGTTAGGGAAGACATACAAAATACTGCGTGGAAAAGATATGGTGGATGGAGACAGGATGTTCCAGAGAGGGACACAGAAACAAGGGGTCACACTTGGATATTGAAGACTCAGATGAGTCAAAGGGATGTTAGGAAGTATTTCTTCAGCCTTAGAGTAGTCAGGAAGTGGCATAGTCTAGTAAGTGATGTAGTGGAGGCAGGAAACATACATGGCTTTAAAACATACAAAATACTGCTCATGGAGCAGGGAGAGAGAGGACCCAGTTGCGTCAGTGAAGAGGCGGGGCCAGGAGGTGAGTCTCGACCCCTGCAAGCACAATTAGATGAGTGTACACACACACACACACACACACACTTTTTCTCCCTCTCTCACACACACGCGCACACACACTTTTTCTCTCACATACACTTTCTCTCTCTCTCTCCTCTCTCTCTCTCTCTCTCTCTCTCTCTCTCTCTCTCTCTCTCTCTCTCTCTCTCTCTCTCTACACACACACACACACACACACACACACACACACAGTATAGAAGGCAAAGGACCCAGGAGAATAAAGAGAGCAGTCGTAGAGCCATAAATGAATATGCACTGGTAAGAAGGGAGGCCCAACAACAATACGAAAATGACATAGCAGCGAAAGCCAAATCTGACCCGAAGCTATTGTACTGACACATCAGGAGGAAAACAACAGTCAATGACCAGGTAATCAGGCTGAGGAAGGAAGGAGGGAAGATCACAAGAAACGACCGTGAAGTATGTGAAGTGCTCAACATGAGATTTAAAGAAGTGTTCACAGAGGAAACAGAAGGGACTCCAGAAAGACGGAGAGGTGGGGTACATCATCAAGTATTGGACACAATAAATACAACCGAGGAAGAAGTGAAGAGGCTGGTAAGCGAGCTAGATACCTCAAAGGCGATGGGGCCGGATAACATTTCTCCATGGGTCCTGAGACAGGGAGCAGAGGCGCTAAGTGTACCATTAACAACAATCTTCAACACATCTATCGAAAAAGGGCGACTACCGGAGATATGGAAGACAGCAAATGTAGAGCCAATTTAAAAAAAAAGACAGGCACGAAGCATTAAACTACGGACCAGTGTTACTGACATGTATAGTATGCAAAGTCATGGAAAAGATTATCAGGAGGAGAGTGGTAGAGCACCTAGAAAGGTGCTTATCAACGACAGCCAGTACGGTTACAGGGAGGGGAAATCCTGTGTCACAAACCTACTGGAGTTCTATGACAGGGTGACAGCAGTAAGACAAGAGAGAGGGGGTGGGTAGATTGCATTTTCTTGGACTGTAAGAAGGCGTTTGACCCACTGCAATGGATCAGGGAATACCTGTCAGGAAGACAACAGCGAGTTATAGTATGTGGTGAGGTGTCAGAGTGGACGCCTGTGACTACGGGGTTCCACAGGGGTCAGTTCTAGGACCGGTGCTGTTCCTGGTATTTGTGAACGACATGACGGAAGGAATAGACTCAGGCCTGGACCAGAAACTGGCTCCTGGAGTTCAACCCCACCAAGTGCAGAGTCATGAAGATCAGGGAATGGAAAAATAAACACATAAGCAGTATAATGTGATCCTTTATTGACAACGTTTCGCCCACGCAGTGGGCTTTATCGAGTCACAAACAGATCTACCTGGATAAAAGATCTGACTAAATCCTATAAATACTCGTGTATCTTTTATCCAGGTAGATCTGTTTGTGACTCGATAAAGCCCACTGTGTGGGCGAAACGTTGTCAATAAACGATCACATTATACTGCTTATGTGTTTATTTTTCCATTGTGTCGGTATTTTATACCATGTATTTCAAAGATCAGGGAAAGGCAAAGAAGACCGCAGACGGAGTACATTCTAAGGGGACAGAAATTACAAACCTCACTCAAGGAAAATGATCTTGGGGTGGGTATAACACCAGGCACATCTTCTGAGATGCACATCAACCAAATAATTGCTGCAGCAAATGGGCCCCTAGCAAACCAGCACCAGTTTGGAACCCACACCTAGCCAAGCACGTAAGGAAACTAGAGAAAATGCAAAGGTTTGCAACAAGACTAGTCCCGGAGCTAAGGGGCATGTCCTACTAGGAGAGGCTGAGGGAAATCGACCTGACGACACTGGAGGACAGAAGAGATAGGGGCATATGATAACGACATATAAAATACTGAGAGGAATCGACAAGGTGTACAGAGACAGGATGTTCCAGTGATGGAACACAGCAATAAGGGGTCACAGTTGGACGTTGAAGACTCAGATGAATCACAGGGATGTTATGAAGTATTTATTCAGTCACAGAGTTGTCAGGAAGTGGAATACTCTGGGAAGGGATGTAGTGGAGGCAGGATCCATACATTGCTTGAAGAAGAGGTATAATAAAGCTCATAGAACAGGAAGAATGACCTAGTAGCGACCAGTAAAGAGGCGGGGCCATGAGCTATGACTAGACCCCTGCATCCACAATTAGGTGAGTACACACACACACACACACACATGAGAATACGAAGAGAGCAACAGAGCAATGGTACATACACTAGCCGAGATGGCCAGAAGAGCTCAGAGAAGACACTGCTGAGAAGAGATACATAGTCCTCCCCACCAACTCCATTTCCAAACACGTTTCCAACATTTTTTCTAATACCTCATTCTGAGTATCTACCTCCACATCCACCACCATCAAGGACATTACCAGTAATAGACAGGACAAGCTTCAATCCACTGCAGGGGTATACATAATCCCTTGTAATGGCTGCAGCAAATTATACGTCGGCGAAACATCCAGAGACCTCCAAACACGCATTTCAGAACACCAGTACGCAGGCAGATCTGACGACTCAAGAAATGCCTGTGTTCAACACCGAAATTTACACAACCATTTAATCAACTACAGAAACGCAAGACTCATCGCCAGAGAAGACAATACTCAATACCGAAGAATCCTGGAATCATCACTTATCTGTATATCCAACAACTTCAACCAGAACAATGGCTTCTACAACATAGCTGAACCTATTGCCAAGAAACGTCTTCAACGCTATCCCACATAGAACTCAAGAATGGAACACTGCAGGTCCTTTAAGTCACACAAGGTTTTAAACTATCACACTACTTTTTAGACTGTCACATGCAGCTTTCTCCACCTGACTATATCCTATATATATTCATGTTACTCATTTTCCAGGTAGATCTGTCTGTGATTCGAAAAAGCCCACTGCGTGGGCGAAACGTTGTCAATAAAGGATCACATTATACTGCTTATGTGTTTATTTTTCCAGAGCTCAGATGGGTAGAGCAAAGTTACTAATTATGGGTGATTTCATTCACAAGGAGATTTACTAGGAAAACCTGGAGCCCCATGGGGGTCCTAAACATGGAGAACCAAGATGATGGATGTGGTACTTAAAAACCTCATGCATCAACATGTTAGAGACACTACCAGAAAGAGAAGTGAGGATGATCCAGCAAGACTGGAGCTAGTATTTACGTTGAGTAGTTCGGACTTCGAGGATATCACGTACGAAAGACCCCTTGGAGTTAGTGATCATGTGGTTCTGTGCTTTGAATACATAGTTGAGTTACAAGTGAAGAGGGAGACAGGAATTGGACCGGAGAAGCCAAACTACAAAAGAGGAGACTACACAGGCATGTGGAACTTTCTGCAAGACATTCAGTGGGAAAGAGAATGAGCAGGAAAACCAGTAAACGAAATGGACTACGTGACAACAAAATGCAAGGAGGCAGAAGAGAGGTTTGTTTCCAAGGTTAATAGAAATAATCTGAAGACCAGAACGAGTCCTTGGTTTACCCAAAAGTGTAGGGAAGCAAAACCCAAGTGCACCAGAGAATAGAAAAAGTACAGAAGACGAAGGACTGCAAAAATTTTCTTGGACTGTAAGAATGTCTTCGACACAGTTCCTCGGTGGCCTAGTGGGTAAAGCTCTTGCTTCACGCACGGAGGGGCCGGGTTCAATTCCCGGTGGGGCAGAAACATTTCGAAGTGTTTCCTTACATACACATACACACACACATATACAACAGGCCTAGTGTCTAATTGACATGTGCCTAGGACAAAATGGTAACTAACACACACACACACACACACACACACACACACACACACACACAGGCGAGTCACAACTTCAGTGCTCTGCGAATTTAAGGGCTTTGTGTGCTACCTAAGGGTACTGCAGGGGTCAATAAATGTGTCAGGGTA
The DNA here is from genome assembly GCA_009830355.1 of Cherax destructor. Classification (NCBI taxonomy): domain Eukaryota; kingdom Metazoa; phylum Arthropoda; class Malacostraca; order Decapoda; family Parastacidae; genus Cherax; species Cherax destructor. The sequence continues at coordinate 30,912 of WNWK01013453.1, forward strand.
GTGAACAATCCTTGAGGCGATTTGCAAGTTGCCCTGAGCCATATAAGTGTGGGGAGAGGCTCAATTTAATAAGTGAACTTGAAAGTGATATTTGGTTGCGTAAGTCAGAGTGGGCAGGCCTAGTGTGGGGCAGGCCTAGTTTGGGGCAGGCGACGTGCCACATGTCACCCAAGAAAGATAATCAAGTTAAATAGGAAACGGAAGTGGAAATACGCCAGGACATCACAACGAGTAGGACAATCTACAGGCTGCATCGCAGCCTGTGTGAGTTCCAATTAACCGCCAAGCTGTTTGTGAACGGTCCAACTCTCCTAGTACGATAAAGAATAGGCTATCAAGTAGTGAATAACTAATAGCAATTGGTAATTTATAGCAGAACATGGCGAGCAGACAGGTGTCTATTACACTAGGAAGGGAAAGCATAGAAGACAATCTAGAAGGTGGGTGTGGGTCATGTGTGGTCACAGGAGCACAGAAGACCAAGTGTCACACGCAAACTCCACATATACACTCATACACCGTATGAGTGCGTACTATCACACAAACGTTCTCACCCACAAATAGACCACACACATTCAGACTCACACACACACTCTTCCCACACCCTCCCCCATCTCTCTTCCACTTCCACCCCTGACCCCCCCCCCCTCTCTCTCTCTCACCCTCCTCCTCTCCCTCTTTCCCCCTCTCCCTCTCCCATTCTCTCTCCCCCATTGTTTTTCCCTACTCCTCTCTCTCCCCAAATTCTCCTTTCTTTCCCCCTCCCCACCTCTCTCCCATTTCGCCACTGTCTCCAGCTTCCTCCTCTCGCTCCCTCCGCCCCACCACACACATACACTTAGACAAACACACATCACAAACAACCACACAGAAATACATAAGTGTTTCATTCTGTGGCAACCAAAAAAAAAAGGGTTGCCAGAGAGCAGGACAGAAAACCAGGGGATTGGAGGATGAGTCTGGGAAGGAAGATTGGGTAGCAGAGCTCATGGAAAGGGAACATGAATCGGGAAAGAAGCTAGAAGAGCTTAGCATGAAAATGGAAAAGAGGATAGCTGCAGAGAGCAGGAAGTGGGAGATGCAAGTCACAGCAGCAAAGGTTAAAGGTTAAGATACAGAGATTAGAAGAGGAACTGAAAAATCTGAAACATCCTAAAGAAGTAAGAGCAATGTAGGCCTGACATCAGAAACTGTTACCTCAGTCACAAACAAGGGGACTGTAGGGAACGAAGGAGTTAAACTGTATGCAGAGGCCCTATCAGACCATCCTGGTGCCTGAGGAAAAGAGAGAATTACATCAGGAACAATCGAGAGGACTGTAGAAAATGAAAGAGCTAAGCTATTCACTTAAGCCCTAAAAGACCACAGCAGTGCCCAGAGAAAGCAGAGAAAGGGAAAATGACAGACCACTGGGCCCAGGGACAATAAATAGTGAAGAGAATGAAGAAAGAAAAGCTGCAATGGAGACAACTAAATCGAATCAGGGAATGCATAGGGATATGCAGTGGGAGAATGAAAGGGAGAAATCAATCTTTGTTTATGGGCTCCTCGAAGTTGAAGGGAAAACTTACGAAACAAGAAGACAAGGGAAAAAAAAGCGATTGAAAGCATCATGAAAGCAAAGGAGAAAATGACAAAATAGGGGGGTTTGCAAGATTAAGAAACCGTCCAATCAAAGTGATTTTCAAGGCAGAATCGGCACCAAACAGGATCCTGCAGAAGAAAGCATGACTAAGGGACATATCGGCAAACCGGAGGGTGTATCTCAACCATGACAGAACAAGAGAAGAAAGGCAGAAACTGAAAGAGAGGATACAAAGATGAAAGGAGGAACGAGAGACAAAGATGGAGATGGACAGGAGAACCCAGACTCAGGAGGAAGATCAAATACAACCTCCCTCACAAACACCTACAGAAGCCCCCAATCCAGGACAACCCCCAAAGCAACCAAACATTCTAACCCAAAACACACATGCTGTCCCCAATGCCCCCCCACCTCATTACAAACTCCACCTTCACAGCAACTGTCAATAGTTCCTCATCAGGTTTCCCACTTCTCCAACCCCAACATACCTCCCAGACCACAGTTTTAGAAAAACAGTTGAAGATTTAGTATACAAACACAGACGGAATAACAAATAAATGCGAGTAGTGGCATGCAAGAATCAAGGAGACATCCCCAAACATAACAGCACTCACTGAAACTAAACTCACCAGAATAACAGATGCAATCTTTCAACCTGGATATCAAATCCTGAGGAAAGATAAAGGGAGCAGAGGGGAGGGGGGAGGAGTTGCACTGCTCATTAAAAACCGGTGGGATTTGAGGAAATGGAAAGAATGGGTGGAATGGGCGAAAGGGACTACATAGTAGGAACAATCCAGTCTAGAGGCCATAAGGTGGTAATTGCAGTGATGTACAACCCTCCACAGAACTGCAGGAGGCCATGAGAATACGAAGAGAGCAACAGAGCAATGGTACATACACTAGCCGAGATGGCCAGAAGAGCTCAGAGAAGACACTGCTGAGAAGAGATACATAGTCCTCCCCACCAACTCCATTTCCAAACACGTTTCCAACATTTTTTCTAATACCTCATTCTGAGTATCCACCTCCACATCCACCACCATCAAGGACATTACCAGTAACAGACAGGACAAGCTTCAATCCACTGCAGGGGTATACATAATCCCTTGTAATGGCTGCAGCAAATTATACGTCGGCGAAACATCCAGAGACCTCCAAACACGCATTTCAGAACACCAGTACGCAGGCAGATCTGACGACTCAAGAAATGCCTGTGTTCAACACCGAAATTTACACAACCATTTAATCAACTACAGAAACGCAAGACTCATCGCCAGAGAAGACAATACTCAATACCGAAGAATCCTGGAATCATCACTTATCTGTATATCCAACAACTTCAACCAGAACAATGGCTTCTACAACATAGCTGAACCTATTGCCAAGAAACTTCTTCAACGCTATCCCACATAGAACTCAAGAATGGAACACTGCAGGTCCTTTAAGTCACACAAGGTTTTAAACTATCACACTACTTTTTAGACTGTCACATGCAGCTTTCTCCACCTGACCCAGCATTCTCCACCTGACTATATCCTATATATATTCATGTTACTCATTTTCCAGGTAGATCTGTCTGTGATTCGATAAAGCCCACTGCGTGGGCGAAACGTTGTCAATAAAGGATCACATTATACTGCTTATGTGTTTATTTTTCCAGAGCTCAGATGGGTAGAGCAAAGTTACTAATTATGGGTGATTTCATTCACAAGGAGATTTACTAGGAAAACCTGGAGCCCCATGGGGGTGCCAAACATGGAGAACCAAGATGATGGATGTGGTACTTAAAAACCTCATGCATCAACATGTTAGAGACACTACCAGAAAGAGAAGTGAGGATGATCCAGCAAGACTGGAGCTAGTATTTACGTTGAGTAGTTCGGACTTCGAGGATATCACGTACGAAAGACCCCTTGGAGTTAGTGATCATGTGGTTCTGTGCTTTGAATACATAGTTGAGTTACAAGTGAAGAGGGAGACAGGAATTGGACCGGAGAAGCCAAACTACAAAAGAGGAGACTACACAGGCATGTGGAACTTTCTGCAAGACATTCAGTGAGAAAGAGAATGAGCAGGAAAACCAGTAAACGAAATGGACTACGTGACAACAAAATGCAAGGAGGCAGAGGAGAGGTTTGTTTCCAAGGTTAATAGAAATAATCTGAAGACCAGAACGAGTCCTTGGTTTACCCAAAAGTGTAGGGAAGCAAAACCCAAGTGCACCAGAGAATAGAAAAAGTACAGAAGACGAAGGACTGCAAAAATTTTCTTGGACTGTAAGAATGGCTTCGACACAGTTCCTCACAAGAAGTTAATGCAAATGCTAAAGGATCAGGCATGCATAACAGGAAAGGCACTGCAATGGATCAGATAATATCTTACGGGCAGGTAACAACGAGTCATGGTACGTGACAAGGTGTCAGAGTGGGTGACTGACGAGCGGGGTTCCACAGGGGTCAGTCCTGGGACCTGTGCCGTTTTTGTTATATGTGAATGACATACTGGAAGGGATAGACTCGGAAGTGTTCCTGTTTGCAGATGATGTGAAGTTAATGAGAAAAATTAAATCGGATGAGGATGAGAAAAAATAAATTGGATGAGGATCAGGCAAAACTACAAAGAGACCTGGACAGGCTACAAGCATGGTCCAGCAACTGGCTCCTTGAATTTAACCCCGTCAAATGCAAAGTCATGAAGATCGGGAAAGGGCAAAGAAGACCGCAGACAGAGTATAGTCTAGGTGGGCGAAGACTTCAAACCTCACTCAAGGAAAAAGATCTTGGGGTGAGTATAATACTGAGCACATCTCCGGAAGCGCACATCAACTAGATAACGGCTGCAGCATATGGGCGCCTGGCAAACCTAAAAATAGCATTCCGATACCTTAGTAAGGAATCGTTCAAGACTCTGTACACCAGGGATTCTCAACTTTTCTGCCATCACTAAGCACCTCGGCTTGATGTATTTCTCCATTTATCCCCTTACTTCCATACAAAAAAAAATTATCGTCATCATAAAGGGACAGAAAAACAAGGTGGTCAGAAAAAAAAAGAAATTATTCAGGTTTTGCAAAAAAATATTTTTCAATTATCAGGTATATCAAATATTTGCCTCATGCCATGTAATTTTTTACCCTCAAGGGGTAAATTTCTCCCCGGGTTGAGAATCACTGCAGTACACCACGTACGTAAGGCCCATACTGGAGTATGCAGCACCAGTTTGCAATCCACACCTGGTCAAGCACGTCAAGACATTAGAGAAAGTGCAAAGCTTTGCAACAAGACTAGTTCCAGAGATAAGGAGATTGTCCTATGAAGAAAGGTTAAAGGAAATTGGCTTGACGACACTGGAGAACTGGAGGGTTAGGGAAGACATGATAATGACATATAAAGTATTGCGAGGAATTGACAAGGTGGACAAAGACAGGATGTTCCAGAGATGGGACACGGAAACAAGGGGTCACAATTGGATGATGAAGACTCCAATGAGTCAAAGGGATGTTAAGAAGTATTTCTTCAGTCATAGAGTTGTCAGGAAGTGGAATTGCCTAGAAAGCGACGTAGTGGAGGCAGGAACCATATATAGTTTTAAGACGAAGTTTGATAAAGCTCATAGAGCAGGGAGAGAGAGAACCTAGTGGCGATCAGTGAAGAGGCGGGGCCTGGAGCTATGAATCGACCCCTACAACCACAAATAGGTGAGTGTACACATACACATACACACACACACTGTGCCACCTCCGCCATCGTAACCAGACACTGCCTGACAGTGACAGATCTCTCCACAAACACTGAAGGCTGCCAGGAAATGGCTCCGGTTTCCAATACTTATACCACAACACAGAGGAGGTGGTATTCCCATGAGTGTTGTGCTGACAAGCTAATCTTGTCCAAAAAAGCTAGTGTTGAGTTAATAAGCAAGTCTTCAGTTGATATGCTAGTCGTGTGTTGACAATCTAGTGTTATGGTGGTAAACAAGTATTCTTCTGATGAGCAAATGTTGTGTTGATAAGCAAGTCTTGTGTTGAGAAAATATCGTTGAAGCAATTTATGGTGAAAAGCTAATGATTTGTTAGTACACATGCCTTGTGTTTACTGGCAATTTTTTGTGTTGACTAGGTACTTTTGTGCTGACAAGACTATTTTTGTGTTGACAAGCTAGTGTTGTGTACACAAGTTAGTTTTGGTTACACAAGCTAGTGTTGTGTTAATAAGCAAGTCTTATGTTTACAAGCTATTTTTACGGCGAGAAGATATATTTGCGTTGACAAGCTATTTTTGTGTTGACCAACAAGAGTTGTGGTGACAAATGTGTGATGGCAAAGAAGTGTTGTGCTGACTAAAATGTTTGTGTGTTTACTAACAAGTGTTGAGGTAACAAGTAAATCTTGTAGTAATAAGTTTTGTGTTGACATTCTAGTCTCGTGATGACAAGCTAACAAGGCAGTGTTTTTTGACAAGCTAGTCATGTGTTGACAAGCAAGTCTTCTGTTGTCAAGGGTCTTGTGATGACAAGCAAGTCTTGTGTTGTCAAGGGTCTTGTGATGACAAGCAAGTCTTGTGTTGAGGTACTTTTGAGTTGCCAAGCAGGTCTAGTGTTGACTAACTAGTTTTGTGTTGACAAGTATCAGGAAGACGCCTGCATTTGCTCATATAATTATTAAAATACTCATTTTTATTGTTACTATTTTTATTACTATTATTTTATATTATGTTTTATCTATTAATATTTAATACAGAATGCTAACGCCACTGTCGCCTCTTTTCGGTTATGAATGCAGCATAACTTAGAATAAAATGATGTGATGGCATATTCCGTGTTACCCTTATAAAGCGAAAACCCGTCAAGTACTTAAATGAAATCATTCACCTTTGCTTCTAATTATACAAATAACTCAGTTCATCACCCTTATGTTTTATTTAAGTTCGTTCTGTTTCAAATTTATCAAACAGTTGATAGAAGAGGATTTTCTGATAACTGAGCAGTACTTAAGTTACGCTCTTCTTTTTTAATCTTTATCGTTTTAGTTATTATTCAATATGACTCTAGCCTCATTTTCGGCCGATGTGAGACTGTATTGAACAGTAGCTGTTGAAAATTCAGACGCTCTTGCGTTTCCATTTTGTTAAGTGGCATGAAACCAGTGAGATGTTTGGTTAGGAGTACTTGTCGAACAAATCGAATTTCGAACAAGAAATTTGAGAAAAAAAATTCTGGTTTTCGTACCTTCTCTTGGTTGTCGATCGACAACGCGAACGGCTCAGGTCACGTGCTCACTAACTCTCATACTGTAAACATCTCTTGAGCATTTGTTGTGCATGTTGTGAACTTTATTTTTGTGATTTTGCGGTTTTGGTGCATTTTTTTTTTATTATGAGAAAAGCCATCCTGGGTCCAAAGAAGGATAAAGAGATGAAAGCACCTCGATCGTTAGCGCACTCAGCTCACACACTGAGGGCCGGAGATGGAATCTCCGGTACGACTGGAAAACATTAGGACGTGTTTCCTTAAGATAGCTGCTGTCCACGTTCACCGATCAGTATAAAATGGGTACCTAGGTGTTAGTCGACTGGTGTGAGTCGCATCCTGAGACAAAACTGACCTAATTTGCCAGAAATGCTCTGCATAACATGCGGCTTTCTATACAGTAGTATGTCATTGATGTCAGATAGGCCTGTATACCTTGTACAAGTAGTTGTAGAAATAAAGATATTTATATTTATTTTATTTAATGTTGTAAAAAGCTCTGTTGACTTTAAAAAAGAAGTGATTAGAAAGTATGAAGATTGGCTCCGTGTGGTTGAAATAGCAAACTTGTTAATTTGGATAAGCGAAAAAAAGTTACATGTTGATAATGTTTCAGAGGCCATTACTTGTGAAGAAGCGAGGCAGTTGCATGATGACCCATGAAAAAAAACCGGAACAAGTGCTGAAACTCAGTCCTTCAAAACTAGTAGGGGTTGGTTTTATCATTTTAAGAAGTGGCATTCATACTATGGGGAGGCTGCCAGTGCTGAAAAGTGACTGTTGAAAAGCATGCTACTGAATTCCAAGAGTATGTAGAGGCTGAGGGGTTTGTCCCCCAACAAGTCTTTAATTGTGACGAGACACGTCTCTTCTGGAAGAAAATGCCTAAGAGGACCTACATAACTGTAGAGGAAACGTCAATGCCATGACACAAGCCAATAAAAGAAAGGCTTACTCTGTTACTGTCGTAATGGAAATGGGAACTTGATATTGAAGCCCATACTTGTCTATCATTCCGAGAACAATGTTATGAAAAACAAATTGGCTGTAATGTGGAGGGCCAACACGAAAGCTTAGATAAGACAATTTTTTATTGAGTGGGTGCATGATGTCTTTGCTCCCAATGTCAAAAAGTACCTTACTAAAAAACAATTGCCACTCAGGTCCCTTTTACTTGTGGATAATGCTCCTGCTCACTCTCCAGGCTTGGAAAACCAGTTGCTAGAGGAGTTCAGTTTTATAACTGTGAAGTTCTCTCGCATGGACCAGCAGGCCATTTCTAACTTCAAGAAGCTCTACACCAAAACACTTTATGAAAGGTGCTTTGAAATCACTTCAGAAACAAATCTAACCCTCAGGGAGTTCTGGAAGGACCATTTCAATATCCGCACCTGCTTGAGGATTATAGACAAAGCCTGGAAGAATGTGTCTTCCAGGACCATGCAGTCAGCATGAAAGAAATTGTGGCTTGACTTTGTGGCAGCCAGGAATTTTGAAGGCTTTGAAGATGAGCCTGAGCCGGTAGAGGATATTGTGTCCTGGGAAAGACCTTGGGTCTAGAAGTGACTGAAAATGATGTGGAGGAGTTGATGGAGGAGTAAAGAACTGAACTCGCCACAGAAGAACATGGAGACCTTCAGGAGGAGCAGCAGCAGATTGCAGCGGAGAAGCTGTCTTCAGAAGAAGAGGGAAGGGATGATGTGCCCATTACACTTGTCAAGGAAATGTGTGTTAAATGGAGTGAAGTGCAGGAGTTTGCTGAAAAATACCATCCAGACAAAGCAGTGGCCATCCGTCTTTCTAACATGTACAATGACAGTGTAATGTCTCAGTTTAGACAAACTCACTGGACAGGTTTTTAGTGAGACAAAAAACCAGTGAGCCAAGACAAGGTGTTTGTGACGAAAAGACAAAGAACAGAAACAACACCAGAAGCACAGGTCCCTGACAAAATAATAGAAGGTGACTGTCCTTCCAAGCAGTGACATGCCGCCTCCTCTCCTCCACCTGCTTCCAGTAAGCCATTAGCTCTCCTCTGACAGGTAAGAGACAGTTAATTTTTCATTTACTGTACAGTATTTCATTTAAAATTTCTTTGAGCATTCACTTTTACAGTTTTATTTAGTAGTTAGTACATTTTTAATAATTTAATATATTGACATTTGGGGTCTGGAACAGATTTATTCTATTTACATTATTCTATATGTGAAAAATTGCATTGGATGTCGAATCGACATCTGGAACGAATTAAGTTCGACAACCGAGGTTCCACTGTCGTTTGCAAAATGTACACAAGAGGGACTGCAGGGTTAGATCAGGGCCGATACACCTATCACACAGACACATGCAGACAGAGCATTCAGGTATGATGTAGCCTACTTATCTTTCTTTCGCATGATACTAGGGAAGGAAAGATCAAGGCAGAATGAGGCTAAACTGTATTATTTACCTCAAGGTGTTCGAACACCCGAGTCAGATCCTCTTATTAAACCTTTAATTCATGTATGGGGCTTGTTATATTTTATTACTGGCAAACGTTATTTTAGTGACTAATTTTATATTTCTACTCATGTATATATAAATATGTCGTGCCGGATAGGTAAAATTGATCATTTATGTTAAAATTTTCATTTATGTTAATGAAAAAATTAATAATTTTGTACCAAAAGAACCTTAGAAAACTTACCTAACCTTATTATAACAAGCGCAATTTAATTTAGCCTAATCCAACTAAATATATTTTAGATAAGTTTACAATAATTTAATAATAAACAAACACAATGAAATATAATTTTTTACGTTGGATTCAATGATTTTTGCGAAATTATTGCATACACAATTTTTCGCTTGCTTTATTCGGCATGAAGAGCGTTGCTATTTAAGCTAAAATCGCAAGTTTTACGTATTCAGCACGACATACGTGATAATCTATCATCATAGATATTACCTGCTGTACTTATATGAAAATATTTAACAATATTTTCCTCAATAAGCATCAATGACATCTATGCATGATCTTGCAATTTTTCATATTATTAGTATTATGACTTAATAATACAGACATTATCTTGAATTATAATATCAAATTATTCACTGTATATACTTTTTGTACCAGTTATTCAAAATACGTACATCTTTTTTGCTTGAACTTCACATATAACCAATCATCTAACTGTTATTTAATGAATCAAATATATTTAACGAGTGTAATGGATTTTCTAATAAAATATTTAAAATTTAATAGTTGCTGATAGACGTAGACCTCTCTCGAGTTATATATAGACCAGTCATCCTAGTTTCATATTAATCAACGTTTGAAGACTTTTTTTTTATTATAACCAACTTTCAGGTCAAATCTGAAAGGTATTTAGTCTCTGAAAAATTAGATTATTAATGTTTTGGCCTCGTAATAAATTCGAATTTAGTCATGATCAAAGAGACTAATATTATTGGCAATGTAATACAAGTCTTGGTAGCTGTACCTAGCTTTCAGATACTTACAAGACTACTTGGTCGGTACAAGACTAGGTCTGTGTTGTACGACAGGTCGGGACAAGACTAGCTTGTGTCGGTACAAGACTAGCTTGTGTCGGTACAAGACTAGCTTGTGTCGGTACAAGACTAGCTTGTGTCGGTACAAGACTAGCTTGTGTCGGTACAAGACTAGCTTGTGTCGGTACAAGACTAGCTTGTGTCGGTACAAGACTAGATTGTCGGTACAAGACTAGCTTGTCGGTACAAGACTAGCTTTGTCGGCACAAGACTAGCTTGTGTCGGTACAAGACTAGCTTGTCGGTACAAGACTAGCTTGTCGGTACAAGGCACAATATCCTCTACCGGCTCAGGCTCATCTTCAAAGCCTTCAAAATTCCTGGCTGCCACAAAGTCAAGCCACAATTTCTTTAATGCTGACTGCAGGGTACTGGAAGACACATTCCCCCAGGCTTTGTCTATAATTCTCAAACAGGTGCGGATATTGAAATGGTCCTTCCAGAACTCCCTGATGGTTAAATTTGTTTCTGAAGTGATTTCAAAGCACCTTTCAAAAAGTGTTTTGGTGTAAAGCTTCTTAAAGTTAGAAATGGCCTGCTGGTCCATGCGCAAGAACTTCACAGTTATAAAATTGAACTCCTCTAGCAACTGGTTTTCCAAGCCTGGAGGGTGAGCAGGAGCATTATCCACAAGTAAAAGGGACCTGAGTAGCAATTGTTTTTTAATAAGGTACTTTTTGACATTGGGAGCAAAGACATCATGCACCCACTCAATAAACAATTGTCTTATCTAAGCTTTCGTGTTGGCCCTCCACATTACAGCCAATTTGTTTTTCATAACATTGTTCTCGGAATGATAAACAAGTATGGGCTTCAATTTCAAGTTCCCATTTGCATTACGACAATAACAGTGTGAGTCTTTCTCTTATTGGCTTGTGTCATGGCATTGACGTTTCCTCTACAGTTATGTAGGTCCTCTTACGCATTTTCTTCCAGAAGAGACGTGTCTCGTCACAATTAAAGACTTGTTGGGGGACAAACCCCTCAGCCTCTACATACTCTTGGAATTCAGTAGCATGCTTTTCAACAGTCACTTTTCAGCACTGGCAGCCTCCCCATAGTATGAATGCCACTTCTTAAAATTATAAAACCAACCCCTACTAGTTTTGAAGGACTGAGTTTCAGCACTTGTTCCGGTTTTTTTTCATGGGTCATCATGCAACTGCCTCGCTTCTTCACAAGTAATGGCCTCTGAAACATTATCAACATGTAACTTTTATTCGCATATCCAAATTAACAAGTTTGCTATTTCAACCACACGGAGCCAATCTTCATACTTTCTAATCACTTTTTTTTTAAACTCAACAGTGCTTTTTACAACTTTAAATAAAATAAATATAAATATCTTTATTTCTACAACTACTTTTACAAGGTATACAGGCATAGCTGACATCAATGACATACTACTGTATAGAAAGCCGCATGTTATGCAGAGCATTTCTGGCAAATTAGGTCAGTTTTGTCCCAGGATGCGACCCACACCAGTCGACTAACACCTAGGTACCCATTTTATACTGATCGGTGAACGTGGACAGCAGCTATCTTAAGGAAACACGTCCTAATGTTTTCCAGCCGTACCGGAGATTCCATGAATATAACAAATCATAGCCCGAAAAGGGACGGATAACAGCGGATTGTAATTTGGATTCTTGCAGACCCCAACAGGGAAAACTGGGAGAGCAACACCTGAAGCTCACCCCAGTTACCCTTGAGGCCTCGGATATTCCACTGCAAATAAGCCATGATTTATGAAGAGAAAGATTCAAGTCGAAGTTAGAGGTATCTATGGACTAGGGTTAGAAAAGTCCACGTGTGGAGGCAGCGGAAGACTTGTAAGAAGAGAAGGAGTGGGACGCTCTGAAGGAAGGAGGGGTGTAGACGGAGAAGAGAGAGGAGGAGGAACCAAAGGAGGAGTGGTGTCCATCAACGTTCCAGTCTCTAATATATTCTGAGATAGCTTCCAGCGTTTCGGAAGACAATCATGCAGGATGTGGGACCACATTAGAGATGGAAGGAGGAGGAGGGTGAGCAACAATCGGGGAGTCTATAGACTGTACTAAAGTAGAGGGCAAAGAGATGGAAAAGGAAACTGTCAGAGGGGCTTGGGAGGGAACAGGAGTGGAATTGACCTTGGGGGGGCAGTCAAGGAAGAAACTTGGGAGGGGACAGGGATGAATGTATTGAACGAGGAGGAGGATGAACCTCCACACACGTTACAGAACTGGTCGGAGGTGAAGAACCCGGCAATGGGGATTTTTTGCCAGACTTATGAGAAGAGGGGCAGTGAGGATTAGGTGTTGGACGAGGGCGTGAAGACACAGAACTGTGCGAGTGAGTAGAGGAAGGACCTCAGAGCCAAGAACAGCAAAAGAATTCGAGACAGGGGTGACTGAGGATGAGGCGACCACAGAGGAAGTCGCGGGAGTTGGGACCCCAGAAGTGGGGGGATGTTTAGCAATGCGTGAATAGGAAATACGGGGAAGTCTCCCTTGAAGGCGTAGATGAGAGACGGCCATAGCATATGAGAAGCCTTCCACCTCTTTGAGACAATGGATTTCCCGCTCATTTAGGTAAACCTGACAACGGCGAGAATAAGATGGATGTACCTCACGACAGTTAAGGCAAGAGGGAGGTAGATTACAAGAAGGACTGGCATGGTCTTCGGCACCACAGACTGGGCATTCGGCCATGGACCTGCAATATTTCGCCAGATGACCAAAACGCCAGCAGTATCTACACTGTTGCGGTGTAGGGGTCACCTTTCGAACTTGTAAACGGTGACCTGCAATGTAGACCGAGGTCGGAAGGTCACGACAGTCGAATGTTAAGCGAGCATTATTGAAAAGATATCGTCTTCACTGACGGGCAGGGAGGACAAAAGTGTCAACTTTGAGTATAGGAAGGTCCTGGAGCTCAAGCTGCTCCAGAATGTCATGACCACAGGTTTGAAAATTCTGTTGGACAATGGTATGGGGTAGAATAACAGTGCCACTACAAGAGTTTAGAGAATGATGTTTTTCAATAGTGACAGGAGCAGCATCTATGTATGTAAGGCGAGAAAGATCACGAGCTTGGTCAGCATTCTGGACCGTAACGATGCGTGTGCCACTTTTGAGGGCGTAAAGGCAATATCTTTGCCCACATGGCGTAGGAGGGCTTTAGCAATACTATGATCAGAAAGATAGGTAGTAAAAGAAGTCGTTCTCAGAGTAAAAAACTTAGTCCATTGTGTAGTGTGAAACAAGGTGTTTAAGGGGAGTGATTGGCATGCTGGTCGTTTCTGAGCTGAATGAAAATGAGGTAATGCAGTATCATCATGTAAGGGTCTTAATCGTTTAGATGTGGGTTCACGGATTGGGTTAGGTTACTTTTTATTTTTATTTTTAATAAAAAAAAGAAAAGAAAAAGAAAAAAAAGGGGAACGTGGAGGAATAGATCCTAAGAGGACCTAAACACCGCAAGTAGTGCAGATGAGGCATGGAACCCGTGCCATACCCTACCCTTCATGCCAGTAAACCAGCAATCCGGGATAGCAACCTCACATCCACCGAGCCACCTCGGTGGACAAAAGAGAGGGCGGCCGGATACCCACCACAAAGCATACCACCTTCAGCTACCACCCCCGGAATCCGAGAGGTGGCCTCCAGAGATACACCCGTCGCCCAAAAGATACCCAAAGCCACCCCCCCGGGAGACTGGAGAGGGTTCGGGACATCCACAGGCGATTCAGATTCCACGGCAAACTACACCACCGCCAAGAACCTCAACGGAATGGGATGGACCATGGTACCCTTCCCCCTACCTAGGAACAGAATGCCTGTAGAGAGAAGCTCCCAGGGTAAAAATGGGAACGGAATAAGGGAGGGATGAGGAGGAGAGGGAAGAAAGGAAAAAAGGGAGGATGGGGGAAGATGGGATAGGGGAGGGGGGATTGCGGAGTAATTAGGTTCGGTCTGAGGAAGAAGACCAAGAGGTCCAATTCCTCAGACCGATAGCATCTTTACCTCGGCAAGGAGCCCCCCTTTAAGAGGGGTAAAAACTAAAAACTAAAAAAAAAAAAAAAAAAAAAAAATGAAATTTTTTAGTTTTTGTTTTGGATTTTTTTCTTGAATTGTGATCTTGCATATTTCTGTATTTTACTTTACTTTCTTATTCTGCATTCATTTTAAGGGGAAAGGTAATGGTCACTTCTTGTAAAATGAGCTGAACTTGAGCTTTTTTTTTTTTTTTTAATTAACGGTTATATTATTATATTTTGTTAGTAGTTCCTGTTACGTGGTGTTGTGCCAGGTGCTATAATTAGTACTAGGTGTTACTAGTACTAGGTGTTACTAGTACTAGGTGTTACTAGTACTAGGTGTTACTAGTACTAGGTGTTATACTGGTGTTATTAGAGGTACAGTTGTTTAAAAAGTTCCTCGACACACACTCTGGGACAGAAATAATATCTGACAACTCAAACGTAGTAAACAGAGGAATAAAAACTAATTTTACGAATGAATTAGCGCAGCTTATAACAACGAAGGTGACTGGTTGTCAAATTAATTGCCGGTATTTTCTGTGTACCTATATAAAGGTAGATTTATGAATGCAGATATGAATTAATTACCGTTCGGATATCATATCAAATATTGTAAAATAAAAAAATAAAATTATTTGAAAAGGTGACCGAATATATTGTAAGGGAAGTATTACTATCATACATCAGTCATATTTACTCAGGTGAAGCATAAATTTGATGTTTCGTAAATGGACACAGATGCAACTAATGTGACGTTTTATTGTAGTAACGTTTCACTCTTCACGAACTATGTCAAGCCCTTATGCATATTATAATGACACTGTATTGCAGGTTGGCACGATAGACGAGTTTTCATTTTCAATTTAGGTTATGGCTTAATAATGAATTCGAAGAGAACTTTTATAATTTACTTATGTAATACTTAAAACATCTTCGTCCCTTTAATAAAAATTCATCTAAACTTTCACTGTTCAACATATACACTTACAAGCAGCAGAGCATTTGTGTGCTGCTGGCTTCAGGTGTGCGTGTGCGTGTGTGCGTGTGCGTGTGTGCGTGTGCGTGTGCGTGTGTGCGTGTGCGTGTGTGTGTGTGTGTGTGTGTGTGTGTGTGTGTGTGTGTGTGTGTGTGTAGGAGGGAGGAGTGACCACAGCCAATAATATTAAACTATAGAATTATAAATATTGTTGACCATAGGCACATAAATTACCCAGTAGTAGGAATTTTTCATTTCATTGTTTGCGGAAGGCTGGGGTAAGGGATGATTGATTGCAGAGGGGAAGGAGGTATTCGAGTGCTTTTGATATATTTAACAACACTGAGTTACAGCATTCGTGATCCATCGTTCCCTTCTCATCACTAACAAAAAATCTCTCTCCCTCTGATGTGGAATGTTATGAATGTCACATGTTGGTTCATTTCATTATTTTTTCTAAAGTTTTATTATGTTTCATTGAAGGATTTAGTTTTTTCTTGGAACTATAAAACATACCAATATATTAAATATGAAATGGCTGGATGATTGCAGATTGATAATTCTGTACAACACCCATAACCCACAACTCACCCACCCACCCACACACACACACACACACAGAAGTAAGACACGAGAGAGAGGGGTGGATAGACTGCATTTTTTTGGACTGCAAGAAGGCGTTCGACACAGTTCCTCACAAGAGGTTAATGCAAAAGCTAAAGGATCAGGCACACGTAACAGGAAAAACACTGCAATGGATCAGAGAATATCTGACAGGGAGGCAACAACGAGTCATGGTACGTGACGAGATGTCAGAGTGGGCACCTGTGACGAGTGGAGTTCCACAAGGGTCAGTCCTAGGACCTGTACTGTTTTTGGTATATGTGAATGACATAACGGAAGGGATAGACTCAGAAGTGTCCCTGTTTGCAGATGATGTGAAGTTAATGAGAAGAATAAAATCAGTCGAGGATCAGGCAGGACTACAAAGAGACCTGGACAGGCTGCAAGCCTGGTCCAGTAACTGCTCCTTGAATTTAACCCTGCCAAATGTAAAGTCATGAATATCGGGGAAGGGCAAAGAAGACCGCAGACAGAGTATAGTCTAGGTGGCCAAAGACTGCAAGCCTCACTCAAAGAAAAAGATCTTGGGGTGAGTATAATACCGAGCACATCTCCTGAGGCACATATCAATCAGATAACTGCTGCAGCATACGGGCGGCTGGCAAACCTAAGAATAGCGTTCCAATACTTCACTAAGGAATCATTCAAGACTCTGTATACCATATACGTCAGGCCCATACTGGAGTATGCAGCACCGGTTTGGAACCCACACCTGGTCAAGCACGTCAAGAAATTAGAGAAAGTGCAAAGGTTTGCAACAAGACTAGTCCCAGAGCTAGGGGATTGTCCTACGAAGAAAGGTTAACGGAAATCGGCCTGACGACACTAGAGGACAGGAGGGTTAGGGGAGACATGATAACGACATATAAAATACTGCGAGGAATAGATAAGGTGGACAGAGACAAGATGTTCCAGAGAGGGACACAGAAACAAGGGGTCATAATTGGAAGTTGAAGACTCCTATGAGTCAAAGGGATGTTAGGAAGTATTTCTTCAGTCATAGAGTTGTCAGGAAGTGGAATATCTTAGAAAGCGACATAGTGGAGGCAGGAACCATACATAGTTTTAAGACTAGGTTTGATAAAGCTCATGGAGCAGGGAGAGAGAGGACCTAGTAGCAATCAGTGAAGAGGCGGGGCCAGGAGCTATGAATCGACCCCTGCAACCACAAATAGGTGAGTACAAATAGGTGAGTACACACACACACACACTGACATGATCTTATGATAGATTTCAACACAATGTATGAATCCTATTATGCATGATGGGAAATAACAAGGAAACACAATCAGCTTAAAATTCCCACTGAGTAACTCTCATACAAAATAAAGCAGCAGAACATCGCATATGTATCTAATTATGCTAACTAAAAAATAACTTAAGACACATATGTACATACGTGCACACATTCACCTATTTATACACATACACGCACAGGAGAAGCATAATATTGTTGACGCATAGGAACACCTCAGAATGGAGGTCCCAAGGCGGTGATTGCAGTGATATATAACCCACCACAGAATAGCAGGAGGCCAAGTATATGATGAGAGTAACAGAGCGATGGTTTACACACTGGCTGAAGTGGCCGGAAGGGCCCATCTGGGCAGGGCAAAGCTACTGATTGTGGCTGACTTCAATCACTATGAAATTGACTGGGAGAACCTGGAGTCATATGGGGGCCCAGACACGTAGAGGGCTAAGATGATGGTGGTAATGGAAAACCTCATGCATCAACACGTAAGGAATACTACCAGAGAGGAGAGGAAGAACCAGCAAGACTGTAAATAGTATTCACTTTGAGTAGTGGAGATATTGAGGACATCACATATGTTAGACTCCTCGGGGTTAGTGATCACGTAGTTGTAAGCTTCGAATACATAGTAGAGTTACAAGTGGAGAGGGAAGCAGGTATGGCAGGACGAACGAAGCCAAACTGCAAGAGAAGAGACTATAGAGGCATGAGGAATTTTCTGCACGAGGTTCAGTGGGACAGAGAACTGGAAGGGAGATAAGTAAATGAGATGATGGAATATGTGACAATATGCAAGGAAGCTGAGGAGAGGTTTGTATCCAAGGGCAACAGAAATAAAGAAAAGGCCAGGACGAGCCCTTGGTTCACCCAAAGGTGTAGAGAGACCAAAACCAAGAGTGCTAGAGAATGGAAGAAGTATAGAAGGCAAAGGACCCAGAAGAATAAGGAGAGTAGTAGAAGAGCCAGAAATGAATATGCTCAGGAAAGGAGGGAGGCCCAAAGACAATATGAAAATGACATTGCAGCGAAAGCCAAGTTCGACCCGAAGCTGTTGTACAGTTGAATCAGGAGGAAAACGATGAAGAACCAGGTAATCCGGCTGACGAAGGAAGGAGGGGAGACCACTAGAAAGAACCGAGAAGTATGTGAGGAGCTCAACATTAGATTCAAAGAAGTATTCACAGAGGAAGCAGAAAGAATTCCAGAAAGATGGAATGGTGGGGTACACCAAGTGCTGGACACAATACATAAAACCGAGGGGGAGGTGAAGAAACTGCTAAGCGAACTAGATATATCAAAGGCGATGGGGCCGGACATCTCTTCATGGGTCCTGAGAGAGGGAGCAGAGGCGCTTTGTGTACCACTAATAACTATCTTCAACACGTCTATTGAAACAGTGCGACTACCTGAGGTATGGAAGACAGAAAATTTAATCCTGTTTTTTAAAAAGGAGACAGACATGCATCATTAAACTACAGACCAGTGTCACTGACATGTATAGTATGCAAAGTCATGGAGAAGATTATCAGGAGAAGAGTGGTGGAGCACCTAGAAAGGAATGAGCTTATCAACGACAATCAGCACGGATTCAGGGACAGGAAATCCTGTGTCACAAACCTACTGGAGTTCTATGACAAAGTGACAGCAACAGAGAGAGACGGGTGGGTAGATTGCGTTTTCTTGGAATGTAAGAAGGCTTGACACAGTTACACACAAGAGATTAGTGGAAAATCTGGAGGACAAGGCAGGTTAATCAGGGAAAGCAGTGCGATGGATCAGAGAATACCTGACGGGAAGGCATCAGAGAGTCATGGTACATGACGAAGTGTCGGAGTGGGCGCCTGTGGCAAGCGTGGGTCCACAGGGTGTCAGTCATACAACCAGTGCTGTTTCTGGTATATGTGAATGACATAACGGAAGGAATATATTCAGAAGTGTCCCTGTTTGCAGACGATGTGAAGTTAATGAGGGGAATTCAATCGGAGGAGGACCAGGCAGGACTGAAATCGACTGGAATTCTTTAACTGGTAGTAACCTAGAATCGAACGACTTCCTAGATGTAATTCAAGATTGTTTATTAAAGCAGTTTATGACAAATCTAGGGGAAAATAACCTGCTTGATTTGGTTCTACCTAACAAGGATACCCTTATTAATAATCTAGAGACTAGAGTGGAACTTGGCAAAAGCGACTACAAACCGATTACCTTCAGTATAAACGTAATTTTTAAAGGGGTGGACCCGTAAACCAGTGGAAGGCCTCAGTCACATGACCAAAAGCTACAGCTGCGGGTCATCATATGACTAAGATCCGCGTCAGGAAACACTTGTTCTGTTTCCTGACAAACCTTTCCTAACGATCAATTTTAAATGAAGTATGACAGTAACGATAATTCAGTAACGGTCCTATATTTTCAATTAGCAGATAGATTACGATGTGCTTAGAGAACACCTGTCATTTGTGGATTGAGGTAACGAAGAGAACTGTCAACATAAAAGTTTTCTAAACACTTTACACGTTGTCCAAAGAACATTTATTCAGTATAGAGAAATAATATTGATTATGATACTGAAGTTAGTAAGGATTCGAAAACATACCTGAAAGGCGTTTAACAGGTATATAGAACAAAAGTTAGAGAAAAGTTAGGTCCTTTTAAAACTAACTCTGGACAGTTTACTGACAAAGAAAATGAAATGTGCTCAATTTTTAATAATTATTTGTTCTTGGTTCTTAGACAAGAAGACATTGATGATATCCCAGTAATTATTTTTTATAATGGGCCTGAAGAAAATAGTTTATATAACATCACAATCACTAGGGATATGGTAATTTAACAGGTTGACCGATTAAAGCAAAATAAATCCTTGATGAACTTTTTTCAAGGGTTCTTAAGAAATGCAAAATGGAACTTTGTAAACCATTAACTAGCATTTTAAATATATCTCATCAAACAGGTGTAGTGTATGAGATGTGGAAGATGGCTAATGTAATTCCTATGTTTATAACAGGGAATAAGTCATTACTGTTAAATTACCGCCCAATAATCCTGACCTCAATTGTAGGTAAATTACTAGTGTCAATTATAACTGATATTATAATAAGAACATTTTATCTATGATACTCATAATGGATTCACGAGGGGCTCCTCCTGCCTGACTAATTTGCAGACTTTCTTTAGTAAAGCAATTGAGGAAGTCGATCATGATGAAAAATATTTATTTGGATTTTAGTAAAGCTTTTGAGAGTACCACACAAAAGACTTTGTGTGGTACTCTATCATGGAGCTCATGGTTTTGAGGAAAAAAGTCTGCATAAATGGGGTGAAATCCGAGTGGGGATCAGTCACAAGGGGTGTTCCACTCCAGGCTGAGGGACTGATTTTCCCAACTCCTCATATTCCACCTTTCTTTGCAATGGACTGAATAAAGATACCCTAATGTTGCACAAATGTCTCATTTATCAACTAGTCGGTTTAATAAATCATTTATACAAACTCCGTCAGACACAGCAACAGCTTGGGATCTTGATGCAAGGAATTTTTCAGAAAATTGTCTAACCTATAAGCACGACCTACTTCTACTAGTGGGTTTCTCCACTGGTGACTCTTCCTACCACATTTCCACCTCATCTGTCAGTAGTATACAAGTCCCGTCTCTGCACTATTATCAGAATTGACAGGTTGACCACATCGACTCTAACCTGTGGAACTGATTACCTCAATGTCCTTCACATCTTCCATCTTTCTGCATTGGATGAAGCCATTGGCTGGCGAAACTTTTCCAGAATAAAGGTATCATGACTCTCTACTTAAGTATCGAAATACAGCATTATTATTGTATCCAGATCGTACAGAGTATCTATGTTGATATAAACGACGTTTAAAATCATGTCCCCCAATATAACTTGTCATATTGTGTTCTCGGAATCTTAAGATGCCATAACGCACTTGGGTACCTTTTGAGAACCTTCTTTTACACATGTCCTAATGATATTAGAACTGTTGAAGGCAATGTTAACACTATTATTGGAGATGAATTTGTTTGCGGATCTTAACTCGTCCGGATAGAGAACTAGAATTTAATTTCTACTCTCAAAATTTTTATTTCCTTTAGCTATGAAAAGTTACCTTTGACCGAGAAATGCGCACAATTGATAAAATTCTGCGTGTAACCCAGCTTAGAAATCAGAAAATATGTTGTAGATATATTCGGTCTCCTGGTTTATGAATTGCAAACCGCAAATTCAGTATGCCGTAAGAAATAAGCCCGAAATGTCACCGCATGAATATAACTAAATATGTTGGTTTTCTATATACGGAAAAAAAAAAAAAAAACAGGCGTATTCCTAGCACCTCTGCATGCTGGGTGTCCAAAAACGACAGCTGACTATTTTCTTCATATTCCACTTTAAACTTAATATTTCTACTCAAAGAATTAAAACAATCTCTGCTAATGAATGTGGTTCATTAGCAGACGACGGAAGAACTGAACACATCACCAACGTAACGTAGCCAAGTGATCTCACAGTCAATGATGGTAGTAAGGAGTTCACTTTCAAAGTACTCTATAAAAATATCAGCTAACAGTGGCGACAAAGGCGAACTCATTAGCATTTCATATACTTTGCTGTAAGATGCCCCTTCACATGAGGAATGTATCTGGGAAACATACAGTTCAGCAAGTTTCAAGATCGTTTCTTAAGGTACTGGAAAATCCGGATCCTTTTCAGCGAATTTTCGTCTTAAAAAATCAATCGTATTATTAAAAGGAACTCGAGTAAACAAGCTGTTCACATCAAAACTCACCATTATTCAGTTTTCCAGGTTTACATTTTTTAATTTTAAAATAAATTTCTTTGAATTTAATTGGTACAAACGTGGAAAAAGTACCTAAGCACATTGAAAGAAAGGAAGATAGCCGTGAGGAAAGGTCTGCGTCTAGTGGAAATTATAACTAATAACGAAATATTAACTCTGCGTGTGTCTGGAAACTCATACATTAAGTCACAAAGATACGACGTGCTAGAAGAAAATCAACCCAAAGAGCTGTCTCAATTTCAGAGCTTGCACACACTAACATAACTTCAGAAAAGAAGCCGTTTTTACGATTAGGCTATTCCAACTGAATTGTTTGTAAGTTAAAGTTTCACCGGGACTTGTTGTCTTTGCTGAAAGGGTATCCCACATGTACCTGTCTCCTGTACCAGTTAGTTTCATCCACGGGACGACAAAAAGGCTGAAACGTCAAGAGACTTTTTCTAGTATCGCTAAAAGGGTGTCGTACTCTGCGTTTGGTGCTGGCAAAATATATATCTCGTAGTTAAAATAAAGTTAGCTAAGAGAGGGGATATAGAGGCATAAATTCTCTGTTTGATTATTGATAATTCTTATGTCTTCACTGATCAGGTCCTTGGTGTCCTTTTTAATAGCTAAACGGAAAAGACGAGGGACAAGGGGTCTCCCTGTTGGACACCTTGTTGTGAGTCAATTTCTTGCTTTCCAAAGAGAAGTTTCCAGTCATTCTTGTACCATGAGTAGGTAAATGAATAATGGGTAGGGAAATGATTCTGAGATCTCTTAGCCTATCGTCCCTTTTGACCAAGCTAAAGGTATCTGCAGAATCTACTTTAATCAGAAATTTCGAGGAAGTGAGTTTATGTGCTGCATGGGCTGTTGCTGTGTAGCCTTGTAGAATCCATAACCTCAGCTGAATTGGTTTCAGCCTAATGGCTGCATCGCGACCATCATGTTAGCCTGCTCATTCTGGCAACAAGGCGGTGCAGGGAGTTGTCAACAGCTATGGGTCTGATTCCTTTATCCTTATTTTTGTACACTAATAGATGAATCAAGAAGAGAGTCCCACCAGTTTCGGGAACACCACCAACGAGACAGATATTGGCAGATCTTGCGACCACGGACTGTAGGTCTGTACCATCTCTTAGTGCTGGGTTGAGCATTTGGAAACCACCCGACGATCCGGGAGAGATGGATATGAGAACATTTTACACCTGGTGCACAATATGAGGATGTTTAAAAAATGGAAGAGAGAGAGACAAGAGGAAGGGCTTCACCTACCTGTAAGCGACGAGGGAGATCACCAAGAGCAGCAGCACTACACCACCCGTCACACCAGCAATGATCTCTCCAGTTTGAGCTGTGGGCAAAAATATGTCGAAAGATATTATTGTGGGAGATGTTGGGATTACTATTGTAAACAGTGATAAGTGAAGGATGCTGTTAAGGGAAGGGAGATGAGGATACCGTTTTCGTAAGGGAGATGTGATTGGAGGGTTAGTGTTGTGGGTAGAGATATGTAGAGGTTATTGTTTTTGGAAGGGAGATGTGGCTCCTCTTGTAGGGAGATGTGGGGTTTACTGTTGTGGGCTGCGAAATGTGGAGGTGACAGTTGTGGCCAGAAAGATGTATGGGTGGTTGTTGTGGGCAGGGAAATTGTGTTACTTCTGTTGGCAGAGAGATAGGGTGTTACTGTAGTGGGCAATTGATGTAAGGGTTACTGTTATAATAAGGTACATGAGGGTTACTGTTAGGACCTGGAAGATGTCGGGGTTCACTGTAGCGAGCAGGGAGATGTGGGGGTTTCTGTTGTGGGTAGGGGTTTTGCATGATGCTGTTTCTAGCAGAGATATTTGAGGGCTACTGTTACAGGCAGAGATCGATTGGGGGTTATTGTTGAGGCAAGATGATGTTGATGTTACTGCTTAAACAGAGATGTGGGGGTTACTGTTGTTTGTAAGGACATGTGGGGGTTATTTTCGTGGGTATGGAGACATGGGGGTTTATTGTTGTGTACAGGGAAATACGGGACTTACTGTTGTGAGCAGGAAGAAATATTACTGTTGTGGACAGGGAAATGAGGGGGAGGGTACCACTGTAAGCAGGAAGATGTACGTCTTATTGATGTGGGTAGTGATATAGGAAGGGGAGGAGGTTGCTGCTGAATGCAAGATGTGAGGAAATTGTTGTGAGCAGTGAGTTGCAGATGTCACGGTTGGGGGGCAAGAAGATCTTAACTAGGAAGTTGTTTGAGTTACTCTTATGGGTAGTAAAGGGGAGGGATTACTGCTGTGATAGGAAGAGGGGTTACTGTTATGGTAGGAATAGGAGGGTTAC
>WNWK01013454.1:0-55293 GCA_009830355.1 Cherax destructor
CTTTCGAACTTGTAAACATTGACCTGCAATGTAGACCGAAGGTGGCAGTTCTCGGCAGTCAAATGTTAAACGAGCTATATTGCAAGGATAACGTCTTCGCTTATTGGCTGGGAGGACAAAAGTGTCAACTTTAAGGATAGGGAGTTCTTGGAGCTCAAGCTGCTCGAAAATGTCATCACCACATGTCTGGAAATTCCGTTGGACAATGGTGTGGGGCAAAATGACAGAACCACAACAAGAATTGAGGGAATGGTGCTTGTCAATAGTAACCGGTGTAGTGTCAATGGTCGTAAGAAGAGAAAGATCGCGAGCTTGGCCAGCATTCTGGACCGTGATGATGCGAGTGCCGCTCTTGAGAGCGTCTTTACCAACATGGCGTAGCAGAGCTTTACCAATACTATGGTCTGAAAGATAGGTATTAGGAGAAGTCGGTCGCAGAGTAAAAAACTTCGTCCATTGAGTAGTTTGAAACAGAGAGTTTAAGGGGAGTGCGTGACGAGCTGGTCGTTTCTGCGATGAACGAGAAGGGAGTGTCGAATCGTCATGTGTGGGTCTTGGTCGTTTTTGTGTGGGACCGGGGGTGGTCCGATGGGAGACGGGCGAGCGATTCGAAAATTGCCGCACCGTCGAGGGAGAGGCCGGAATCAAGGTCAGAGAAGAGCGAAGGTCAGACGTATCGAAAGGGCCAGTCGGGACCCTGGTACCTGAAGCAGGTGACAAACCAGCACCAGCAAGAGGTACAGGGGCATGAGAGGTGTCCAAAGAGTCATCCGTTAACGAGGCAGGGTCAGTACTGGGTGCGGTATCAGGAAGGGGCCCGGGGGTAGTGGGTTCATGGATTGGGTCAGCCATGGTTAGGTTACTTCTTTCTTTTTATTTTTAAGAAAAAAAAGAAAGAAGAAAAGAAAAAAAAATAAAAAAAGAATAAAAAAAGGGGGGAACGTGGAGGAATAGCTCCTAGGAGGAATGAAAGGGAGCGTAAATCCCCCTCCGTGCCCAAGAGGACCTCAACACCGCAAGTGGTGCAGATGCAGCATGGAACCCGTGCCATACCCTACCCTTCCTGCCAGTAAACCAGCAATCCGGGATAGCAACCTCACATCCACCGAGCCATCTCGGCGGACAAAAGAGAGGGCGGCCGGATATCCGCCAAAGCATACCGCCTTCGGCCACCACCCCGGAATCCGAAAGGTGGCCTCCAGAGATACACCCGTCGCACGAAAGATACCCAAGGCCACCCCGGGTGACCGGAGAGGATCGGGACATCCCCAGGCGATCCAGATTCCACGGCAAACTACACCACCGCCAAGGACCTCAACGGAATGGGATGGACCACGATACCCTTCCCCTACCTAGGAACTAGAATGCCTGAGGAGAGAGCTCCCAGGGTAAAACTGGGAAGGAAATAAGGGAGGGATGAGGAGGAGGAGGAGGAAAGGGAAAAGGGAGGATGGGGAAGATGGGAAAAGGGAGGGGGGATTGGGGGGTAATTAGGTTCGGTCTGAGGAAGAAGACCAAGAGGTCCAATTCCTCAGACCGATAGCCTCTTTACCGCGACAAGGAGCCCCCCTTAAAGAGGTCTCCATGTGTAGATCGAGATGTATGTACATACACACTGGGAGGTGTATATGTACACACTTCTCTGTGTATTTACACAGAGAAGTTTTTATCTGTTAGTGTATATACACAGATGTGTATCATTCGCAATGTATATATTTCCAACACGTGCGCGTGGCAACACTTTCAACACGTACGCATGACAACACTTTCAACACGTACGCATGACAACACTTTCAACACGTACGCATGACAACACTTTCAACACGTACGCATGACAACACTTTCAACACGTACGCATGACAACACTTTCAACAGGTGCGTGGTAACAATTTCAACACGCAGTGGCCCCGTGGCCTGGTGGCTAAACCTCTCTCTTCCCACGGCGAGGGTCTGGGTTCGATTCCCAGCGAGGGTAGAAACATTGGGAGTGTTTCTTTACACCGGTTGTCTGTGTTCAGCTGGGTGTTAGTAGACTGGTGTGGGTCGCATCCTGGGACAAAACTGACCTAATTTGCCCGAAATGCTCTGCATAACAAGCGGCTAGTTATGCAGAGCATAACAAGTAGTATGTTATTGATGTCAGCTAGGTCTGTATACCTTGTACTTGTAGTAAATAAAGATATTATTATATTATACATGCTTGTGACAACATTATCAACACACGCGTATGGCAACACTTTCAACACGAGAAGGGAAAACAAACATGCTGAAAGTGCTTGTTTTTTGCAAGCAAAAATCTCTCACTCCTAAAAATACACTAAATTTCCTGAAAATTCGCAAAATTATTTGCAGAGGCAAACTGGTTGGTTATTGCAATATTGCAGATATTGGAAGGAAGGAAGGTAGTTATGAGCCATGAACAGAACGTGGTTCTAAATGATCACGGAGTGATCATTATCATTCAAAGGCTGCATTGATATAAATGGCGACTTGTTGTAGTCTAAAACAGAAGGTAAGTATACAGGAGAAAGTTGTAGTGTTTACTGCAGAGGAAATACTAGCATGTTCTTGGTACTGGGACTGACACCTGAACAACACAGGCTGCGCCGTAATGCTGTGTTGCCTATACTTAAAATTAATATTACGAATTACAGAAAATGCCACAATATATAACAAAAATAATAAATTCCATACGTTAATTTGCGCCCCCAATGGACAGATCCTTAACTTACTTTAACTTAACAATAATCTCGTAAAAGCAATATAAGGGTGTATGAAAGTCGTACAAATTTACCTCAGGAAGGTTACAGTAGTTGGGCATAGATCAGAGTGGGTACCCAGCTGTTCTATACACCTGTACACAGATCCAGACACCACAAAGACTGCATAGATGCAGTCAGGATAAAATTTTAGTGACACAATAACTTAAAAGTCCTTGACGAGACTGATTTTTAATAACTAGCAAAATTCTATTCGGTGAATCTGTGGGCGCACACAAGCTTGTTAGACGTCCAAGCTCCTGGTACTCAAAATTTCCATTGAAAAAGTTCTTTGTCTCCACAGATACCAAGTGCACCACCCACCTTTCTTTCCTCGTCACATCTATGGTTCACCTCATCTTTCAGACCCATCTGACAAGTTCATTCCCTAATATCTGAACATATTTACTTACTGCATACTTCTCCCTCTAATCTGTTATCATATTTTTCATTGCCAAGATTTTTTGTTGCTCTCATCACCTTGCTTTTTCCTATGTCCACTTTAAATTTCCTTTTTTTTACATACCCATCGAAATTCTTCTTGTGTCGGCTTGTTTTATAGAAATGAGTGGAAGCAATTGGTTTTATCATTTGACGT
This sequence comes from Cherax destructor, assembly GCA_009830355.1. NCBI lineage: Eukaryota > Metazoa > Arthropoda > Malacostraca > Decapoda > Parastacidae > Cherax > Cherax destructor. The sequence goes on from WNWK01013454.1 coordinate 3,358, forward strand.
GCTGGTGGAACGTGAGAAAGATAACATTTATTAAGGAATTCGGGGAAACTGGTCAGGCGGACTCGAGTCCTGGAGGCGGAGGTAGTGCCTGCACTCTAGAGAAGGGGTGAGCATGTTGCATTTCAGATGGCCATCTGATCTGTAATGTCAACAAACTTCTGATAAGACAATGATATAATAAATGTCGGTTAAAGTGTTTCCTATTTTCTCTGGTCACCCTGCCTCGGTGAGTCACCCTGTCTCGGTGGGTCACCCTGCCTCGGTGTGTCACCCTGCCTCGGTGGGTCACCCTGCCTCGGTGGGTCACCCTGCCTCGGTGGGAAATGGCCAGTGTTTAAAAAAAAATCTGAGCAGACATCAAGAAACAATTCTCCTGCCATGAGTTCAAACCCCACCCGTTCTGCAGTTTTCAATCGTGTTATTACGATTTGGCGAGTCGTGTAAAGAACTAATAAACGTCCTCTCAAAAAACGATCTTCATGACATATATATCAATAGGTAAGTCTGAAGATTTTGGAAAGACACAAGTCTCAAAAACATTTCGATACAGCAGGAGGAAGCTACTCAGCAATGGTCTACTTCCAAGGTGTAATGTGAGGACATCTTGAAAGAAACAGTAATACGCAATACAAGCTGTATGTAAACTGGCGGGTTATTCAGATTCCATAGACTTTTGGGACAACTTGAACAGTGGTAAAAGTAGGTTCAGTACAGAGGTTCGACATTTAAATGGAGTTGGAAACACGAGACTCAGTTGAGTTCTGCAGGAAAATTTAGAAACTACATCACCTAGGGAGTGGTAGGTTCGAGAGAGAGACTTTTATTCAGCAAAATTGGATACATGGACCAATATACTCTTTACCTTATTTTAAGGGTTCTCAGTGTTGTAATGAGCCTGAGCTGAGAGACTGCAGCAGGTCAATGAGGATGCCGTCTAGCATTTCATTAATCAATGGTTGGTTCAGTGGCTACACGACCTTCGAAGATTTCGTTCCAGCAGAGCTGAGGTTACTAATATCTGGGAATTACGATCCCCGCAGGATGGCCTCTCACATACACAGCAGAAATTAAACTTTCGTGAAGATATCTCTGACACAGAGCAGAGCATAAACTACATTTATAGAAGCGAAAACGTAAAGAAATGGGAAGAGAAACTTGGAATACAAAAAATATAGAGTATATATGTACTAAGTACATATATACAAAGTATGTAAATAATGCAAATTCATTGTTGCGATAGCCTCTCAACATTTTAAAACTACAAATGCTTGCAAATATATATGTACACTAGCCGGACGACAACTAGCTTGAATACATGAAAAAGTTTCGCATATACTAAGCTACAACTACTAAATGTAGGCTAACACAAGAGAAGTTGGGCTGGGATAAACTGCATTATATTACATTAATATATTAGAAGGCCAGGTTGCTAGGCTAGTTTGACAAAGCAAAAACTGCACACCATGTTAATTAACATAGCTGCATACAAAGCGCCACAGTCAACAACATACACAAATTATACTATATACAAAACAGTAGCCCGGTTTGGCTGACTAGTAAAAATATTGTAAGCAAAACACTCGAGACTAAAAACAAAACTGGTAAGTAATGTGGGTTTCGGTCTGAAAATTCATGCACTCATATATCAAACATATGAAATTATTATGAGAGTGTTACGAAAAAAAATTAAAAACAGAAATAGATGGGAAATTATATTTATCTTGACCTTCAGAAAGCCTTTAATAGAGATCCTCATGAAAGACTAATTTGTAAACTGCAAAATATAGGAGGAATGAAAGGTAAATTGTAACAATGGATGAGATTTTTTAACAGGACAATGAAAATTTTAAGAGGAAAAAAATGTCTGGGTGGGTATATGTCACAAATGGGGTGCCGCAAGGATCCGCCCTCGCCCAGTAATATTTTTTTTATATACCTGCCAGAAGGAATGAAAAACTATATGAATATGTTAGTAGATGTGAAAAACCTTTACAGTAATTTTTATTTTACATATATCTAGATTATCTAGATCAACTGAGTAAATGAAATCATAAATGTATGATGGCATTTAACGGAGATAATTACCATAACAGAAATGGGGGGAAAAGTAATTTTGTAACATACGGAATACAGACGGTGACAAAGTATTGAAAGCAACAGATAGTGGGACGGACCAAGGAGTAAACAAAAAAAAATTATTGGAAGATCATGTAACCGAAATTATGAAAAACTTTTATGCTAACTGACGAATAAAATAGCTTTAAAATATACAGATGGAGGAATGATTAAAAGGCTGTTTATAACATATATTAAGGCAAAATTGGAATATGCAGCCGTTGTGTGGAGCCCACTCTTAAAAATGCATATAAATAACCTAGGAAGGTTCGAAGAGCTACAAAATGACAACTATGTAAAAGAAACAAATATGAGTTATGAAAGGGTGAGAACACTAAAGATGGCAACGTTGGTTAATAGTAGGGAAATAAGAGATGATATCCACAATCTCATGAAGGAACATGAAAAAAAATAGAGAAGCTTTCCTACTACCGTGTTGTCCCAATAATAACATGAAACCATAGATGAAGGCAAAATACAAATATTTTCTACTCGGAGAGGTTAACCAAGTGAATGATTTAAAAGAGGAAATAAAACATAGTATGTGAAAATCAAATTATTTACGACGGGACAACACAAGCACAGCTCTGTTTCTGTAGCTATGAAGAGGTCATTGCAAACTGATAATAACACACACGTTCATGATGCAAAGCACTGTCTACGCACATGTAAGAAATAGTTGCTGATAATGCTGCCACATGCATATTATATATATATAAAAATATAATGTGGTGCCTAATAAGCTGAATCGTCCAGTTTGGCGTATTTGGCAAGGGTTGACTTTGCCGAATAAGCCGATTCAAAATTTGTTTTTCCCATAAATCAGCGGAAATCAATCTGAGCATAAAGACAAAAATACATATCATAGATTTAATGTAATATATATATATATATATATATATATATATATATATATATATATATATATATATATATGTCGTGCCGATTAGGTAAAACTGGTCAATTAGCAAGAACTCATCTAAAATTAAGTCCTTTATAAAATTTTCTCTTATACGTTTAAAGATATATTTTTTTCATTTATGTTAATGTAAGAATTTATAATTTTGTACCAAGAGAAACTTTGAAAACCTACCTAACCTTATTACAACAAGCGCAATTTAATTTAGCCTAACGCAACTAAATATATTTTAGATACGTTAACATTAATTTAATAATAAACAAACACAATGAAATATATTTTTTTCGTTAGGTTCAGAATGATTTTGCCGAAATTATTGCATACACAAATTTTCACTTGTCTTATATGGCAAGAAGAGCGTTGCTATTTAAGCCAAAATCAAAGTTTTACCTAATCGGCACGACATATATATATATATATATATATATATATATATGTCATGCCGATTAGGTAAAACTGGTCAATTACAAGAACTCATCTAAAATTAAGTCCTTTCTAAAATTTTCTCTTATACGTTTAAAGATATATTTTTTCATTTATGTTAATGTAAGAATTTATAATTTTGTACCAAGAGAAACTTTGAAAACCTACCTAACCTTATTACAACAAGCGCAATTTAATTTAGCCTAATCCAACTAAATATATTTTAGATAAGTTAACATTAATTTAATAATAAACAAACACAATGAAATATTTTTTACGTTATGTTCAGAATGATTTTGGCGAAATTATTGCATACACAATTTTCACTTGTCTTATATGGCAAGGTGAGCGTTGCTATTTAAGCCAAAATCGCAAGTTTTACCTAATCGGCACGACATATATATATATATATATATATATATATATTCGTGCCTATTAATATAAACTAGTCAATTACAAGAACTCATCTAAAATTAAGTCCTTTCTAAAATTTTCTCTTATACGTTTAAAGATTTTTTTTTCATTTATGTTAATGTAAAATTTATAATTTTGTACCAAGAGAAACTTTGAAAACCTACCTAACCTTATTACAACAAGCGCAATTTAATTTAGCTAACCAACTAAATATATTTTAGATACGTTAACATTAATTTAATAATAAACAAACACAATGAAATATATTTTTTCGTTATGTTCAGAATGATTTTGGCGAAATTATTGCATACACAATTTTCACTTGTCTTATATGGCAAGGTGAGCGTTGCTATTTAAGCCAAAATCGCAAGTTTTACCTAATCGGCACGACATATATATATATATATATATATATATATATATATATATATATATATATATATATATATATATATATTATATTTATATATATATATATATATATATATATATATATATATATATATATATATATATATATAATATAATGCTTTATTAATAGACAGAATACATTTATAGAAAACACAAACATGAATACAATGGTACAATATATCAAAGATTATGAATCTCCTCCAGTTCCTCCGAAGCCGGACGCGAGCCAAGTATGCAGCATGCGTTTCCCCTCTGGATGGCCACGCTGAGACGCTGGAACATGAACGTGGCTGCCCTTGGGTCCCTGGTGGTGTCGATGAGTCTGGAACCCAGTTCTTTAAGGAAACGTGTTGCATTTTTTCCCCACGCTCCCAAGGTCTCTGATCCCACTGGGACAAATTTATACTGTTGGCTTATGTCCCTGTACTTGCCGATCTTGTACTCCTCTCTGTGGTCAGCAGCTCCTCCCTGTCGCCCAACACTGTGATGGATGTAGGTGTATATATATATATATATATATATATATATATGTCGTGCCGATTAGGTAAAACTGGTCAATTAGCAAGAACTCATCTAAAATTAAGTCCTTTCTAAAAAAAATTCTTATACGTTTAAAGATATATTTTTTTCATTTATGTTAATGTAAGAATTTATAATTTTGTACCAAGAGAAACTTTGAAAACCTACCTAACCTTATTACAAGAAGCGCAATTTAATTTAGCCTAACCCAACTAAATATATTTTAGATACGTTAACATTAATTTAATAATAAACAAACACAATGAAATATATTTTTTTCGTTATGTTCAGAATGATTTTGGCGAAATTATTGCATACACAAATTTTCACTTGTCTTATATGGCAAGGTGAGCGTTGCTATTTAAGCCAAAATCGAGAATTTTACCTAATCGGCACGACATATATATATATATATATATATATATATATATATATATATATATATATATATCAGAAATTATCTAAAAAAAATATGTTAGTTTAAGGGAGGTTAGGTGAGGTTTCTAAGCTACCTGGAGTCTACCTGGAGAGAATTCCAGGGGTCAACGCCCCCGCGGCCCGGTCTGTGACCAGGCCTCTTGTTGGACCAGAGCCTGATCAACCAGGCTGTTACTGCTGGCCGCACGCAGTCCAACGTACGAACCACAGCCCGGCTGATCAGGTACCGACTTGAGGTGCCTGTCCAGTGCCTGCTTGAAGACAGCCAGGGGCTTGTTGGTAATCCCCCTGATGTATGCTGGGAGGCAGTTGAAGAATCTTGGGCCCCTCACACTTATTGTGTTGTCCCTCAACGTGCTAGTGGCACCCCTGCTCTTCATTGGGGGAATGTTACATCGCCTGCCGAGTCTTTTGCTTTCGTACGGAGTGATTTTTGTGTGCAAGTTTGGTACTAAGCCCTCGAGAATTTTCCATGTGTATATATTAATGTATCTCTCCCGCCTGCGTTCTAGAGAGTACAGGTTTAGGAACTTCAAGCGTTCCCAGTAGTTGAGGTGGTTTATCGCACTTATGCGTGCGGTGAAGGTTCTCTGCACATTTTCAAGGTCAGCAATTTCACCCGCCTTGAAATGTGCAGTTAGTGTGCAGCAATATTCCAGCCTAGATAGAACAAGCGATCTGTAAAGTGTCAACATGAGCTTGGCATCCCTGGTTTTGAAGGTTCTCATTATCGCATCCTGTCATTTTTCGAGCAGATGCAATTGCTACATTGTTATGGTCCTTGAAGGTGAGATCCTCTGACATGATCACTCCCAGGTCTTTGACATTAGTTTTTCGCTCTATTGTGTGGTTGGAATTAGTTTTGTACTCCGATGAGATTTTAATTTCTTCACGTTTTCCGTATCTGAGTAATTGAAATTTCTCATCATTGAACTTCATATTGTTTTCTGCAGCCCATTTAAAGATTTGGTTTATGTCTGCTTGGAGTCTTGCAGTGTCTTCAACGGTGGACACTGTCATACAGATTCGGGTGTCATCTGCAAAGGAAGACAAAGCACTGTGGCTTATATCCCTGTCAATGTCTGATATGAGGATGAGGAATAGGATGGGAGCAAGTACTGTGCCTTGTGGAACAGAGCTTTTCACAGTAGCTGCCTCAGACTTTACTCTGTTGACTACTACTCTTTGTGTTCTACGTGTTAGGAAATTATAAATCCATCTACCAACTTTTCCTGTTATTCCTTTATCACGCATTTTGTGTGCTATTACACCATGGTCACACTTGTCAAAGGCTTTTGCAAAATCTGTGTATATAACATCTGCATTCTGTTTATCTTCTAGAGCATCCAGGACCTTGTCGTAGTGGTCCAGTAGTTGGGACAGACAGGAGCGGCCTGCTCTAAACCCATGCTGTCCTGGGTTGTGCAATTTATGGGTATCAAGATGGGTGGCGATCTTGCTTCTTAGAACCCTTTCAAAGATTTTTATGATATGGGACGTTAGCGCAATTGGTCTGTAGTTCTTTGCTATTGCTTTACTGCCCCCTTTGTGGAGCGGGGCTATGTCTGTTGTTTTTAGTAGCTGCGGGACGATCCCAGTGTCCATGCTCCCTCTCCATAGGATGTTAAAAGCATGTGATAGATGCTTCTTGCAGTTCTTGATGAACACGGAGTTCCATGAGTCTGGGCCTGGAGTGGAGTGCATGGGCATGTCATTTATTGCCTTTTCAAAGTCATTTGGCGTAGTGATGATGTCAGAAAGGCATGCGTCTGTCAAGTTCTATGGCACTATCATGAAAAAATCATTTAGGTTTTCGATTTTCAGTCTGGTTAGTGGCTCGCTAAAGACTGAGTCATACTGGGATTTAAGTAACTCACTCATTTCCTTGCTGTCATCTGTGTAGGACCCATCCGGTTTAAGTAGGGGCCCAATACTGGTTGTTGTTCTCGACTTTGATTTTGCATAGGAAAAGAAATACTTAGGGTTTCTTTCAATTTCATTTATGGCTCTTAGTTCTTCCCGTGTCTCTTGATTCCTATAAGATTCCTTTAGTTTTAATTCGATGTTTGCTATTTCTCTGACTAGTGTCTCCCTACGTGTTTCAGAGATATTGGCCTCCTGTAGCCGCTCCGTTATTCTGTGCCTTCGCCTGTATAGGGAGCGACTCTCTTTCTAGTTTGCATCTTCTCCTCCTTTCCTTAAGGGAATTTGCCTTGAGCAAACCTCAAGTACCACAGAGTTAATTTGTTCAAGACATAGGTTGGGATCCGTGATGCTTAGGTAATCTTCCCAGTTTATATCATTTAGGACTTGGTTTACTTGTCCCACCTTATGTTTTTGTTATTGAAGTTGAATTTGGAGAAAGCTCCCTCACGGCTGATCACATTTTGTTGATCTGGAGCTCCCCGCATGCATGTCTGGACCTCTATTATGTTGTGATCTGAGTATATTGTTTTTGATATGATGACATTTCGTATCAGATCATCATTGTTGGTGAAGATGAGGTCCAGCGTATTCTCTAATCTTGTGGGCTCTACTATTTGCTGGTTTAAGGTGAACTTGGTGCAGAGATTTAAAAGTTCATGCATGTGTGAATTTTCATCTGAGCTGCCTCCTGGTGTTATCTCTGCTACCACATTGTTTGCAATGTTCCTCCATTTTAGGTGCCTGAGGTTGAAATCCCCCAGTAGCAAGATGTTGGGGGCAGGAGTTTTGGCTAGTTTTGGTCAAAAAAATAAAAATCATTATATCATTGTTAATGAATAAAAATTTGCCATGTGTAATTTTTTTTTTTGCAAACATTTAATTATTAATGGAGTTACGCCTATTCGGCAATATATATATATATATATATATATATATATATATATATATATATATATATATATATATATATATATATATATATATATGTCGTGCCGATTAGGTAAAACTGGTCAATTAGCAAGAACTCATTTAAAATTAAATCCTTTGTAAAATTTTCTCTTATACGTTTAAAGATATATATTTTTCATTTATGTTAATGTTAAAATTTATAATTTTGTATCAAGAGAAACTTTGAAAACCTACCTAACCTTATTACAACAAGCGCAATTTAATTTAGCCAACCCAACTAAATATAATTTAGATACGTTAACATTAATTTAATAATAAACAAACACAATGAAATATATATTTTTCGTTATGTTCAGAATGATTTTTGCGAAATTATTACATACACAAATTTTCGCTTGTCTTATATGGCAAGATGAGCGTTGCTATTTAAGCCAAAATCGCCAGTTTTACCTAATCGGCACGACATATATATATATATATATATATATATATATATATATATATATATATATATATATATATATATATATATGTCGTGCCGATTAGGTAAAACTTGTGATTTTGCTTAAATAGCAACGCTCACCTTCCATATAAGACAAGTGAAAATTTGTGTATGCAATAATTTCGCCAAAATCATTCTGAACATAAAGAAAAATATATTTCATTGTGTTTGTTTATAATTAAATTAATGTTAACGTATCTAAAATATATTTAGTTGGGTTAGGCTAAATTAAATTGCACTTGTTGTAATAAGTTTAGGTAGGTTTTCAAAGTTTCTCTTGGTACAAAATTATAAATTCTTACATTAACATAAATGAAAACAAATATATCTTTAAACGTATAAGAGAAAATTTTAGAAAGGACTTAATTTTAGATGAGTTCTTGCTAATTCACCAGTTTTACCTAATCGGCAGACATATATATATATATATATATATATATATATATAAAATATATATATATATATATATAAAATACATACATACATACATGACGGTGGTCTAGTGGAGAGAGTGATGCGTACTTTGTTCAGTTCTCACAGGGCTGGGCATGGGAACGCAGGATCGAGTCCTGGCCAAGCCACAGTTCTGTTGATTATATATATATATATATATATATATATATATATATATATATATATATATATATATATATATATATATATGTCGTGCCGATTAGGTAAAACTTGCGATTTTGGCTTAAATAGCAACGGTCACCTTGCCATATAAGACAGTGAAAATTTGTGTATGCAATAATTTCGCCAAAATCCTTCTGAACATAACTAAAAAAATATATTTCATTGTCTTTGTTTATTATTAAATTAATGTTAACGTATCTAAAATATATTTAGTTGGGTTAGGCTAAATTAAATTGCGCTTGTTGTAATAAGGTTAGGTAGGTTTTCAAAGTTTCTCTGGTACAAAATTATAAATTCTTACGTTAACATAAATGAAAAAATATATTTTAAACATATAAGAGAAAATTTTAGAAAGGACTTAATTTTAGATGAGTTCTTGCTAATTGACCAGTTTTACCTAATCGGCACGACATATATATATATATATATATATATATATATATATATATATATATATATATATATATATATATAACGTATGTATATATATATATATATATATATATATATATGTCGTGCCGAATACGTAAAACTGGTCAACTACAAGAACTCATTTTAAATTAAGTCCTTTCTAAATTTTTCTCATGTTAATGTAAAAATTAATAATTTTGCACTAAAAGAACCTTAGAAGACTTACCTAACCTTATTATAACAAGCGCAATTTAATTTAGCCTAATCCAATTAAATATATTTTAGATAAGTTTATAATAATTTAATAATAAACAAACACGATGAATTTTTTTTTTTCGTTAAGTTCAGAATTATTTTTGGCAAATTATAACTTACACAAATTTTCGCTTGCCTTATTCGGCAACAAGAGCGTTGCTATTTAAGCCAAAATTGCAAGTTTTACTTATTCGGCACGACATTATATACATATTACGTACATAAACAGGTTTACATAGACATTTAATTTTTACAGCCATTGGGCTGCTAACTAGTACCGGGAACTTCAGGGTGGATACTGATATCCTGAAGCACCAAAGAGTACAGGAAGTATTTTTAATGCTCCAAGCACCCCTTTCAACCAGCCTAAAGTCACTGATAATTGGACTCAACTATGCTGTGATCAAGGGCGTTTACTCCCTCTTTTCCACAGAGTTTCTAAGTGAAATAGGCAGAGTTAGGAAGTTTACCTCTGATGAATGGGTTCATCTACCACACGTGTCTATACCCAAATTTAATTCGGGCAGTCACGGTGTCATATAATCTAGTGGACGTTTAATGCTGCCTATTATTATTATTATTATAATCAAAAGAAGCGTTAAACCACAAGGGTTATACAGCTATGCTGCCTATACACATGGCTTTCTGATAGGAACATATCATAGTACCTGACACCAGTGCTCTCCCTATTTTTCTAGTCTACCGGAGCTGCCATGTTGAGCATGATGGTTTTAAAAATGGAGAGACGGATGTCTAGTGCTAACTCCACCTCAGGTCTGTCACATGCAGGTCTCTTTATCAGTGTCATCACGAAAGCTCATTCCTATGCGGGGAAAGTATTCACACGAATGAGATACGAAATCCTAGTTATGTCGTTTTAATGTTTATTATGATGTTCCCTGTATCTATTTTGTTGATAAGTCTCTCAAGTGCTTGAAGGGTAGAATAGACTTGAAGTCAAGACTATCCCTTCTCCTGTGTGTATGTTATGCTTCAGAGCAGCTACTTCTCTTAGTATTGGATTGAGTCAGTTATTAAATCTAATGTTACTCGTCTTTATACACTTATTACCTTTGTGTGTTTTGTAGGCTGCTGCAGTGCGGCCTGTACTCCCCAGAGCAGAGCCATCACTGGACAGCAAGGTGTCAACATGAGAGCTGATTGTTTCTTGCACTGTCTTGAGGGGCACTTTTTTTTTACACAGGGTTTTAGAAACCTTTTTATTATGAGACATACAAATAAGGACGAGGATGAAGTTGGAGCCATCTGTGGGCCAGCAATTTCATTTGATCAACTGACTTCATTTCGTTGATATTATTATGCTATACGAACATGTTCCAGACTTGAGTCATCCTGGGAATAAATAATCTCAGATATAAAGTCAGTTGATCAAATGAAATTGCTGGCCCACAGATGGCTCCAACTTCATCCTCGTCCCTATTTGTATGTCTCATAATAAAAAGGCTTCTAAAACCGTGTAAAAAAAAAAAGTGCCCCTCAAGACAGTGCAAGAAACAATCACCTCTCATGGACCTTGCTGTCCAGTGATGGCTCTGCTCTGGGGAGTACAGGCCGCACTGCAGCAGCCTACAAAACACACAAAGGTAATAAGTGTATAAACACTTATTATCTTACATTAGATTTAATAACTGGAGAAGGGTACAGTCAGAGTGAAGTTGCTGCTTTCTGCCCGTCTTGTTGTGTAGAAGCTCACTTCTCGCTATCCTTTGAGTGGAGCTAAGTGTGGTACTTTGACAATATTGGCCTTGTACATAACAGTAAGGCCGTCCACATCCCTCCGGTGTTGAAGGCTCTGGTGAAATAACAGATCTATCCAGGCTGAATTCTGACGAGAGATAAGGTGTCTTGCTCTGTTCTCTACTCCGTCAAGAAGTCGCAGATGAGATGGGGGTCAGGCAATCCAAGAAAGTGGAACATACTCAAGGTGTGAGCGTACTTGTGTCTCGTACAGAATCTTGCAACCTCTACTGTCTAGCAGATGCGAGATACGTCCAAGTGCTCTGAGCTTCCTGGCAGCCTTGTTTGCAAGAATTACAAGGTGGTTCTTCATGGTCAGTTTGGAGTCAAATTTCACAACAAAGATATCTACTTCGTCCCCAGGTATGAACACTCTCCCATTCATAATACTGCTCCGGCACTACCATCATGGTGCCTAGAGACCATCATTTGTGTTTTCTCAGAAGCAAATGTTATTTGCCATCGGTTTTTCCAAGCTGATATAGATCTTACCTGGTGATTGATGTAGTTTAGAGCAGCTGGCATTTCCTTTGTTGGATAAGTAAATGTCAGAGGGCTGTCTTCTGCATATTCATGGGATTCTGGGATGAGATGGTCACTGAAGTAAACATCCCATAACAATGGCCCAAGCAGACTTCCCTGTGGAAGACTTGCCCCAATAGGATGTCTTGCTGTCTGTCCCATTGAGAATTACAATTAGAAATCTACTTTGAAGGTAATCACTGACGAGACATAGTGTAGAGCCTGCAATTCCCAGTGCTTGCAATTTTGCCAAGAGTCCCTGGTGCTATACTCGGTCGAAAGCACCGGCAATGTCCATTGCTACTACACAGCTGACTTTAGACTGATCCAGTGACTGGTGCCACTTAGTTGAGAGATTTAACAACAGATCAGCAGCAGAGTAACCTTTTCTGAAGCCATATTGACGGTCACAGAGAAGTGAGTGTTAGTCGAAAATCTCTGCCACTTGCCTTAAGATTATTGTCTCGAGGATCTTGCCAGTAACTGACAGGAGTGACACTGGTCTATAGTTGCTGATTTCCGCTCTGCTCTTCTTTCTGTGAACAGGGACTACATTTGCCTCTTTACACAGAGAAGGCCTTTTACATTGTGCTAGGCAGTGCTGATAGATGCGAGTTAGAGGTGCTTGTAGCTGATCTGCACATCTACTCAGCAATCTTGGGCTCAGCTTGTCTGGGCCCACAGCCCAGAGAAGGATGGTCCAGCGATTTAAGATGATACACCTCCTTCGGCTTCTTCTTAATGAAAGACGTACATGATATTCGTTCACTGGATACTGAATAACGAGGTGTGTCGTTGACAGGTGTATTATATTTAACTGGGATGTTCAATCTGATCAGTCATACTTGCATTCAGTCACTTAATGTACAGGCAACGAACTGGTATGTTGCTGACATTGGTATGCTGTGGGCATGAAATAACAAATCCTGGAGCCACGATAGCGACGTTGGATCTTTCATCATTTTAGCAAAGACAGTTATGTTTAACTACTGTTCTTGCATATATAGTAGATAATTTCAATTCTTCCCTCATATTTATGATTTTAGTGCACTTCTGAGCACTTACAATGATGTTCATGGTCTTGACCTGGCATACTTCAAGCTTATTAAGAACAGCAGGTGGGAAGTTAATCAAATGTAGGTCATGGTAACCAATGAGAGATCTGATAAACATTATGTAGAACAGTCTTCCATATTTAATGATGATGCCAAAGTTCTTTGCTGCAAGTGTTCTAAGGTGCTTAAGTCTCTCCAAGTCTTCGTTGTAAGTCACTTAGAAAATCACTGTTGATTCCTGAGTATTCTTATTAACGCAGCCATTTGGGTATAAATGAATATGAAGTGATCACAGGCGTGAAGGCATCTTGTGTAGGGATGTTCGACACAAGACTGACCAACCGGGCTGTGGTTCGTACGTCAGTTTGGGCGCGGCCAGCACTAACAGCCTGGTTTATCAGACTCTGATCCACCATGAGGCCTGGTCTCAGACCGAGCCGCGGGGGCGTTGACCCCCGAAACCCTCTCCAAGAAAACATCAGAACATTAAAGAGAGTGAAGATAATTACTCTACCTTGATGTATGCCCATTTCACATAAGGCACTGGTGGTATTATTGACACCTTTATATTTTTATATGACAGAGATTGTTCTGTTATTCATTAATCCTTGGATGAAATACAGAAGTTGCTCTCTGACACTGGTCAGTTATTCCAAGATAAATTATGTGTTGACTTTCTCAAAGGCAGCTCTGAACTCAATAAGAGCTTCTTATGTGCCAAGTCCCTGCCTGATGAAGTACTCAGCAAAGCAAGAATAGGTGTTTCTCCCAGGTAAGAACCCATAGAGATTAGGAGAGTGGATTTATTTGAACAATGAGCCTGTTTAAGGTAATTCTCTAGGACTTTGTTCATACATTATTTTAGTGAAATGATTCTGAACTTGGGAGACTGTGTTCAACGATCAAAGACGACGTCATGTGATAAATTTTCAAGATATTATAGGCTATGCAGCCTTTACAATGTAAAGTGGTTTTGCCTGTTTTGAAAGCAGTTTGAAGATCAAAGTTCATTATGTAACAGGTATCATCTACGCCTACCTTCCCAAATAGAATTTATTCTAAGCATCCTGCTGATATTATTGTTTGCGATGGCCAAGATAAAAGCTCGGAGGAAAGCCTTGCAAATTCCAAACATGTGTATATTGGTCAAGAAGTGTAATTGCAACCTTCGTGGGTGAATGATGTGCAAGCCAAAGTGTATTCGATTTAAAAAAAAAAAACACATATGGACAAAATAAGTCGCAAGGTTGATGCCGTGCAAAAACTGTTCCTAATACAGCTTTTAATTCCAGAACTCAAGATTTCCTGTGTAATTATATTTGTGAAATAGTTTTCTTAATTATGTGTGCATTTATACGAGTGTTCAAAATGATATAAAATAACAAGTTGAAACTTTAGACACATAGTTGGGTATCTTTATTGACGAAACGTTTCGCCTACACAGTAGGCTTCTTCAGTCAAATACGTAGGCAGCAGATATAGTAGTGAAATGAAGATAATGTAATCAGTCCATCAACCTTGAAAAAAAAATATTTGAGGTGGTGAGTCCCTCAGCCTGGAGAAGAGTGCAGCTCCATGAAGCTGAAGGTAATGATGTATATAGTTCTACTCTTCCAATTATGTCCTTGAATTTGTACTGATAAAGCCAGTGGTTGGCGAAACGTCTACAGTAAAGATACACAGACGTTGCACAGGTGTCTAATTTTAACAGTGAATGTTATTCAGCACAAGTGAAGCATAATTTGTATCATGACATCCATGCTGGTTGTTGCACAGCTGGTGCAAGTATGTCTTATTAAGCATAAAATGAAGTTGCACTATATATACGTATTTATTACCTCCTCTAAATTTCTCTTCTTCCTTCCCTTTCATTTTTTCTCCTCTCAAATATAATTTTAGTTGCCCCGCTATGTGATGATGGAGATATCATAAAAATTCTGATGTCTATGTAGAGGATAGTTACGATAGCTCGTCTGGAACGGAACTTACGAAGCTCAGGTAACTGATGAAGTAATAATGGAATACTTGATGATATGCCCGTTACTCTACCCGAGTCTCCCAGCTCAGGCTGACTGATTTCAGGACAGTATGAAATCCTTCTTGCCCCTGATAGAGCAACATAGTCACCTTTCCTTCCCACTATGTGACTAAATGTAGAATACGGTAGCAGCACATTGCTGATGTATTCAGTTTTGCTAAATATAACATTTACGTGAAGATCTGCAATAGCAGTGCCTTGATTCTTTTGACAAGCTCTTCATCAAAGGAATTAGAGCTACTCTCCTCTCCCTTGGATCAAACCTGATGACCACTTATTCCCCAGGTTCTCTATGACCCCTATTGCTTAAGTGTTTTCTTGTGAATTTAATAAAAAAATATATAAAAACAATTATAATAATTAATACTACTGCTAATAATAATAACCAGAATGATAATAATTATTAATAATACTTTCAGGTGAGATGAGGGATTTCCCTGCATGTGTGTGTATAGTGACTGGAGCCTCTCTAAATGTGTAGTGACCCGAACCTCTGTGTGTAATGACTGGAGTCTCTCTAAATGTGTAGTGACCCGAACCTCTGTGTGTAATGACTGGAGTCTCTGTAAGTGGGTAGTCACCGGAACCTCTCTGTGTGTAATGACTGGAGCCTCTGTAAGTGGGTAGTCACCGGAACCTCTCTGTGTGTAATGACTGGAGCCTCTGTAAGTGGGTAGTCACCGGAACCTCTCTGTGTGTAATGACTGGAGCCTCTGTAAGTGGGTAGTCACCGGAACCTCTCTGTGTGTAATGACTGCAGCCTCTGTAAGTGGGTAGTCACCGGAACCTCTCTGTGTGTAATGACTGGAGTCTCTGTAAGTGGGTAGTCACCGGAACCTCTCTGTGTGTAATGACTGGAGCCTCTGTAAGTGGGTAGTCACCGGAACCTCTCTGTGTGTAATGACTGGAGCCTCTGTAAGTGGGTAGTCACCGGAACCTCTGTGTGTAATGACTGGAGCCTCTGTAAGTGGGTAGTCACCGGAACCTCTCTGTGTGTAATGACTGCAGCCTCTGTAAGTGGGTAGTCACCGGAACCTCTCTGTGTGTAATGACTGGAGCCTCTGTAAGTGGGTAGTCACCGGAACCTCTCTGTGTGTAATGACTGCAGCCTCTGTAAGTGGGTAGTCACCGGAACCTCTCTGTGTGTAATGACTGGAGCCTCTGTAAGTGGGTAGTCACCGGAACCTCTGTGTGTAATGACTGGAGCCTCTGTAAGTGGGTAGTCACCGGAACCTCTGTGTGTAATGACTGGAGCCTCTGTAAGTGGGTAGTCACCGGAACCTCTGTGTGTAATGACTGCAGCCTCTGTAAGTGGGTAGTCACCGGAACCTCTGTGTGTAATGACTGGAGCCTCTGTAAGTGGGTAGTCACCGGAACCTCTCTGTGTGTAATGACTGCAGCCTCTGTAAGTGGGTAGTCACCGGAACCTCTGTGTGTAATGACTGGAGCCTCTGTAAGTGGGTTTCATAAATACTGATGAGGGAAAACACAGCAAGATAATGGAGAGGAATATAAAGCAGGGCTAAATTAACAATAGATAGATCTAAGCTGGTGCTGGAGCTGGTGTTGGTGCTGGTGTTGGTGCTGGTGTTGGTGCGGGTGTTGGAGCTGGTGCTGGAGCTGGTGCTGGAGCTGGAGCTGGAGCTGGAGCAGAAGCTGGTGCAGGAGCTGGAGCAGAAGCTGGTGCAGGAGCTGGTTCTAGAGCTGGTGATGAAGTTGGTGCTGGTGTTCGTGCTAGTGTTGGTGGAGCTGGAGCAGAAGCTGGTGCTGGAGCTGGTGCAGGAGCTGGTTCTAGAGCTGGTGATGAAGCTGGTGCTGGAGCTGGAACAAGAGCTGATGGTGGAGAAGGTGCTACAGCAGGTGGTGGTGGTGGTGCTTGAGCAGGAGCAACCTCTTCTGCATTCATTTTCATTTACTTTCATTTGTCTGCTATCATCTTCCTTCACTTTGCCTTATTTGCTATCATCTTCCTTCACTTTGCCTTATCTGCTATCATCTTCCTTCACTTTGCCTTATCTGCTATCATCTTCCTTCACTTTGCCTTATCTGCTATCAACAGACCCATCACAGTATGACAGACCCATCACATGGTATCGGCAGAGCCCAGCACTAACTGGCAGGAGTTTTGGCGAAACACTTATCTAAGCTTCTGGGTGCGATTATTCAAGCTCACCTGGAACACCAGGGTGATCTCCTTAGCCGCGTGAGGGATGTCGACACAAACAATGAGAAGCCAGAGTTACGTAGTCAGTACCTTACAAATGTACCATCTGATCAAGCCAACCTTCAAGCAACGAGAATATTGCTTGTGCATTGTCAGGAATTTGTGGACCCGGTCGAGCTTTGCGTACATTATAAATGGTTAGTTTTTGATCAGGTTAAATACTTGCTCACCCCTAAATGTGATCCCAGGCAATTTATTTATGGAGGACATATAATCCAGCCGGATCCTAAATACCATTACCAAATCATTTGTATGAAATACGTGGATGACATTTAAGTCATAGTAAGCAAAAACCTTACAGAGCGTAACACCAACACTGTTAACACTAGAGGACAACCACTACCGTGTTTCGAGGTGCTAATATTCACAGGTGAAAGTAGATTCTCAGTGTTGCATTTCTTCTCCCGCCATGACAATACGACCAAAAGAAGTTAGACATTTTATTCCCTCTGGGCTTACAGAGGAAGAGTCTATATACATAACACACATTTATCTTGAAACACTTCCCCATACACTTGACACGAAACTGCAGGAAACTGTCACCAACCAGGTTGATTGAAAGAGAATCTCCCAGATATATCGTTCTGCCAGTCAGCAACATGGAAACTAACGTGTCGTCTCTACTTGATAATAAACTAGTTAAAATAGCCACTACCACTTCGACTTCCATTCAGAACTTACTGCAGAAGAACAGTAGTGACTTTCACCAGTGTAGCGTATACCACTATATAAAATACCATGTGGAGGTGTGATAAAAAAAAAACTTGCGGGAAATAGCAAGATTTCAGGAGTTTAGGATCCGTGAACACTCGGTACGTCTGCGGGAGTGACGGTAATAACAGGACCTGTGTCCAACATACAGATGTTGGACATCTTATGAAGCGAAATGAGGCCAAGTTAGCTATTCGTGATGATATATACAGACAAAAGTGTATGGAGGCCGCCATAACTGCTGTCACTAACACCATCCCTCAAGTCTGGCAGTTCCAGTATGTCTAATCTCAAGGCAAAACCAAGGATGCTGCCCATGCTGGATAAGGCTGTCACCTAATATTTCTTAACAATATAGCACTGAGGAGCACCGTAGCAGGCCACACTGACCCATGTTGGAAGGACCTTCGTAAACAACCATTCTCACTAACAGCTCTACTATTACTACTCTCGCAGTTCATGTAACCGACCTCCCGCCAATGTATTCTCTGCTCTTAGTTATCTCTCTATTAGGACTGAAGAAGACACTCTTGGCGAAAAGCTTCCTTTAAAGTCTTGAACTATGCATAGGTATCTCTGAATATGACATAAGTAATAAATAGGTATCTTTATTTAATACCTGGGTATCTTCATGTAATACCTGGGCATCTTTATGAAACACCTGGGCATCTTTATGAAACACCTGGGTATCTTTATGAAACACCTGGGTATCTTTATGAAACACCTGGGTATCTTTATGAAACATCTGGGTATCTTTATGAAACACCTGGGTATCTTCATGTATTATTATTATTATAATAAAAAAGAAGCGCTAAACCACATGAGTCATGTATCATCATGTAACACCTGGGTATCTTCATGAAACAGCCGGGGATTCTTTATGTAACACCTGGGTATCTTTATGTAACACCTGGGTATCTTCATGTAACACCTGGGTATCTTCATGTAACACCTGGGTATCTTCATGTAACACCTGGGTATCTTCATGTATCACCTGGGTATCTTCATGTAACACCTGGGTATCTTCATGTAACACCTGGGTATCTTCATGTAACACCTGGGTATCTTCATGTAACACCTAGATATCTTCATGTAACACCTGGGTATCTTCATGTAACACCTGGGTATCTTCATGTAACACTTGGGTATCTTCATGTAACACCTGGGTATCTTTATGAAACAGCCGGGGATTCTTCAGTATCACCTGGATATCTTTATGTAACACCTGGGTATCTTTATAAAGATACACAAGTGTTACACAAATGTCTTATTCATGTATTTGTCGACAGTGTGTAACATTAATATAAGTATCCTTCAACACAACTGTCTGCTATCCTCTGCCTTCACTTTTCCTTGTCTACTATCATCTTCCTTCATTTGCTTCTTGTCTGGCATCATCTTTCACATCCCCTTATCTCGTCTATTTCACTCACCCTTCTCTGTTATCTAACATCATTCTATTTTCTCATTTAATTTTCTAACATCTTAGTTTCTAGCAAATCACATTTTCTCACTTAAATTTCTAACACATTCTAATTTAGCAGTAACAAATATATTTTCTGACTTGCAGTTTATTTTCTAAAGTTCTGTTTTTTTCCCAAGAGCTCAAAAGAATTTTTTTTTGCTAATAAATCTTATCGTCTCAACAAATTCTAAGGTATCAATTCCTAGGAAATTCTAGCTCCTTGGCAACGTTTTAGACATTATACATTTGTAGTAATGATGCGCGACACACACACACACACACACACACACACACACACCATCAATGTCTTATTGATTTTCTCAGAATATCTTACAAGACAATGGCAGAGAATGCTCTGACGTCACCAGTCACGTGACTCGTGGTAAACAACCAGTGCGTTAGTAAAAGGAAAATATACTGTGCTTACTGTGTGTTCTGTTTTCAAACGTGTTCAGTGTGTTCGGCGTTCAAACACTGTCCTCACTGTGTGCTCGGCGTTCAAACACTGTCCTCACTGTGTGCTCGGCGTTCAAACACCGTCCTCACTGTGTGCTCAGTGTTCATACACCGTCCTCACTGTGTTCGGTGTTCAAACACCGTCCTCACTGTGTGCTCGGTGTTCAAACACTGTCCTCACTGTGTGCTCGGCGTTCAAACACCGTCCTCACTGTGTGCTCGGTGTTCAAACACCGTCCTCACTGTGTGCTCAGTGTTCATACACCGTCCTCACTGTGTGCTCGGTGTTCAAACACCGTCCTCACTGTGTGCTCGGTGTTCAAACACTGTCCTCACTGTGTGCTCGGTGTTCAAACACCGTCCTCACTGTGTGCTCAGTGTTCATACACCGTCCTCACTGTGTGCTCGGTGTTCAAACACCGTCCTCACTGTGTGCTCGGTGTTCAAACACCGTCCTCACTGTGTGCTCGGTGTTCAAACACCGTCCTCACTGTGTGCTCGGTGTTCAAACACCGTCCTCACTGTGTGCTCGGTGTTCAAACACCGTCCTCACTGTGTGCTCAGTGTTCATACACCGTCCTCACTGTGTGCTCGGTGTTCAAACACCGTCCTCACTGTGTGCTCGGTGTTCAAACACTGTCCTCACTGTGTGCTCGGTGTTCAAACACCGTCCTCACTGTGTGCTCGGTGTTCAAACACCGTCCACACTCTGTGCTCGGTGTTCAAACACTGTCCTCAATGTGTGCTCGGTGTTCAAACACTGTCCTCAATGTGTGCTCGGTGTTCAAACACCGTCCTCACTCTGTGCTCGGTGTTCAAACACCGTCCTCACTCTGTGCTCGGTGTTCAAACACTGTCCTCACTCTGTGCTCGGTGTTCAACACTGTCCTCAATGTGTGCTCGGTGTTCAAACACTGTCCTCAATGTGTGTTCGGTGTTCAAACACTGTCCTTACTGTGTGCTCGGCGTTCAAACACCGTCCTCACTCTGTGCTCGGTGTTCAAACACTGTCCTCACTGTGTGCTCGGTGTTCAAACACTGTCCTCAATGTGTGCTCGGTGTTCAAACACTGTCCTTAATGTGTGCTCGGTGTTCAAACACTGTCCTTACTGTGTGCTCGGTGTTCAAACACTGTCCTCACTGTGTGCTCGGTGTTCAAACACTGTCCTCACTGTGTACTCGGTGTTCAAACACTGTCCTCACTGTGTGCTCGGTGTTCAAACACTGTCCTCACTGTGTGCTCGGCGTTCAAACACCGTCCTCACTGTGTGCTCGGTGTTCAAACACTGTCCTCACTATGTGCTCCGTGTTCACTGTCCTCACTGTGTGCTCGGTGTTCAAACACCGTCCTCACTATGTGCTCCGTGTTCACTGTCCTCACTGTGTGCTCGGTGTTCAAACACCGTCCTCACTATGTGCTCCGTGTTCACTGTCCTCACTGTGTGCTCGGTGTTCAAATACTGTCCTCACTGTGTGCTCGGTGTTCAAACACTGTCCTCACTGTGTGCTCGGTGTTTAAACACTGTCCTCACTGTGCTCGGTGTTCAAACACTGTCCTCACTGTGTGCTCGGTGTTCAAACACTGTCCTCAGTGTGTTCTCGGTGTTCAAACACCGTCCTCACTGTGTGCTCGGCATTCAAACACTGTCCTCACTGTGTGCTCGGTGTTCAAACACCGTCCTCACTGTGCTCGGTGTTCAAACACCGTCCTCACTGTGTGCTCGGTGTTCAAACACCGTCCTCACTGTGTGGTCGGCGTTCGAACACTGTCCTCACTGTGTGCTCGGCGTTCAAACACTGTCCTCACTGTGTGCTCGGTGTTCAAACACCGTCCTCACTGTGTGCTCGGCGTTCAAACACCGTCCTCACTGTGTGCTCGGTGTTCAAACACCGTCCTCACTGTGTGCTCGGCGTTCAAACACCGTCCTCACTGTGTGCTCGGCGTTCAAACACTGTCCTCACTGTGTGCTCGGTGTTCAAACACCGTCCTCACTGTGTGCTCGGTGTTCAAACACCGTCCTCACTGTGTGCTCGGTGTTCAAACACCGTCCTCACTGTGTGCTCGGTGTTCAAACACCGTCCTCACTTTGTGCTCGGTGTTCAAACACCGTCCTCACTGTGTGCTCGGTGTTCAAACACCGTCCTCACTGTGTGCTCAGTGTTCAAACACTGTCCTCACTGTGTGCTCGGTGTTCAAACACCGTCCTCACTGTGTGCTCGGTGTTCAAACACTGTCCTCACTGTGTGCTCGGTGTTCAAACACCGTCCTCACTGTGTGTTCAGTGTTCAAACACTGTCCTCACTGTGTGCTCAGTGTTCAAACACTGTCCTCACTGTGTACTCGGTGTTCAAACACCGTCCTTACTGTGTGTTCAGTGTTCAAACACTGTCCTCACTGTGTGCTCAGTGTTCAAACACTGTCCTCACTATGTGCTCGGTGTTCAAACACTGTCCTCACTGTGTGCTCAGTGTTCAAACACTGTCCTCACTATGTGCTCGGTGTTCAAACATTGTCCTCACTGTGTGCTCAGTGTTCAAACACTGTCCTCACTATGTGCTCGGTGTTCAAACACTGTCCTCACTGTGTGCTCGGTGTTCAAAGATTGTGTTCACCGCGTGATTTTCGGGCACTTCTCTGTATTTTTATCTATGATTATCTAGAATGTATCATTTCCTTACTAGGTTTTTATTACAGGGCGTCTATAATATATGTTAGATGTTTATATCAATTGTTAGCGAATAATTATCATAAGGAACTGGAATGATGATATCAGCTTTTATATATTTCGAATATAGCATATTATCATTAGTACTAATCATTTGTATTATTATTATTATTATTATTATTATAGAATTAAGGCTATAAGTAGGATCATATATGTTAATATCTTTATCATTATTATGTATATTGGGTAGCATTGAAAATGGGTTGGACAACTATTTTTGTTAGAGGGTTTAGGTTTAAGAAGAACATGCCTAGTATGGGCCAGAAGGTCTGCTGCAGTGTTCGTCATTTCTTATATCTTGTCTAGGGTAGGCTGGAGCTTCTCTAAGGTTTGTGACATATCTAGGTTTCATTTCTTTAACAACAGGCCGTCAAGACACACGTCAAGACACACGATTGTTCCCAGAGTCGAAGCAGGTATGGGGGAGTCTCTCTCGTCTGCAAGCAGACACTACGCATCCAGGGAGGATCCAGAGCGAATATTTTACTCGCTCACTTTGCCATGCTACCTAACTACATGTACCACACAACTGACTTCGGTTTTTTTCGAGGTGTTGAGACTATGAATTCTGACGAGGTAAGTCGAAGATCGTCACATACTTGTCTGTAGAGATATCTGCGTGTTATCACAGTTGTTCTGCCAACCTACGTTTGTACTCCGTGCACACAAAACTGTCTTAGTCTCTCGTGTATCGACACAGTACATTCGGGAATTAACTGGGTTACTGGCAATACCCCTAGTAATTACATACGAATACTTTACAATATGTACAAGTGGGTGAATAAGACATGTGCAACACTTGGGTGTCTAACGTGGTAACGTTTCGCCCACCAGTGGCTTTATCATTCAAACACAGGGAATGTTACTGAAGACTGTGGAAGTCACGAAGAAATAGTTTGAGGTGATCAGTCCCTCAGCCTACAAAGGAGGTGTTACACTGCTGAATGGAACAACACCTTTCTAGGCTGAGGGACTGATCACCTCAGACTACTACTTGTCTTCTACCGTCTGCAGTATTATTCTCATTACTGGACTGATAAAGCCACTGGTTGGCGAAACGTAGCTACGAAAGACACCCAAGTGTTGCACATATGTCTTATTCATCTAACCTTAGTAATGTTAGAGTGTATTTATATTTGCATAAGTCTAGATTATATTTTGGGAGCATTCCACAGTGTTAGGTACCATGATATCCTATATCGGTATTTGACTATTTCTGTATGTCATTGTGATCATGGTAGAGGAATACGACATATGCAGCATTTAGGTATATTTATTACCGAAATTTTCGCCTGCACAGCAGGGTCCTTAAATCGCATACATAGGTGACTAATGTAATGGAGAAAGTCTTCAATAGTCACCTCTGTATTCCACTGAAGAAGCCGGTTGCGTTAGCGAAACGTTTCATCAATAAAAATACTTAAATGCTGTAAATGTGTCTTATTTACTTGTCACTACTATATACTACAGATATAAGTTGCCTTGGTATTTACAACTGGCTGACTTGATTACTCTGTTATGACAGTAAGTGAAACATAGGAAGAAATTACCCTTGAGTTAATGGTGTAACTGACACTCTTGTATATCATGGTTTTGACACTTCAATTTATTGATACTTTTGATATGTCTAGATGATTTTCTATGTTGATACGTCATTGCAACAGTGTCATGTAGTGTTGTATACTCACCTTGCAAAAATATTAATTCCTGAATGAATATTTACTTAATGTTCATATCGAAGATTTCCCTGATAAATAAATAACGCGTCCGAGGCTCAGTATATATTGTGTTTTTCAACAACTTTTCACTTATTTTTGCATAATATTTGAAATGAATTTAATGATACGAACTACAATAATATTAGGTAAGAAACCTGAACAGCAATACTCGTGTGTTGAGTGTGTGCTCAGTATTCAAACACTGAGCTGTATGTCTTCAGTGATACGAACACTATATAACCAAAAGTTCCCGTGGCGAGTCATCGTATGACTAAAACCCGCGTCAGGAAACACTTGTCCTGTCTCCTGACGAATCGTATAGTACCTAACCTAACTGTGCTCACTGTATGTAGTGTGTATGTTCACTGTTTAAACATAGTGGTCACTGTTCCAGACCAGTCTACCATTACGATCTCCAGACCAGTCTACCATTACGATCTCCAGACCAGTCTACCATTACGATCTCCAGACCAGTCTACCATTACGATCTCCAGACCAGTCTACCATTACGATCTCCAGACCAGTCTACCACTACGATCTCCAGACCAGTCTACCATTACGATCTCCAGACCAGTCTACCATTACGATCTCCAGACCAGTCTACCATTACGATCTCCAGACTAGTCTACCATTATGCCATCCATAAGTCCAACTGCCTCTACCTCAACGATCCGAGCGTAGTATCCCACAACCAGTCCTCTATGTCAATGATACAAGAAAGGTATCCCCCGTATCTCAATACTCAGTTTCCTCTGCCTCAATGCACAAGAGGCCCAGCTGTACCTCAGAACCCTCAAGAGGCCAAGGAACTGGAGATCAACGCCCTTTAAGAGGACCAGGAGGTGGGGACCAACACCCTCAAAAAGCCCAGGAGCTTTAGCTCAACACACTAGAAGCCCAACAGCTGTAACTTAACACTCCGGAAAGATATACTTACCTTCCTGGAGTGCTCATTTAATGTAATGACTAACTGGCGTTTGTAAGGTTAAAAAATATATCCAAATCTGTATTTACATACGATATACCAGCGCTGAAAGTTTGAAGCCGATCAAAAGAGACATCCTCAAGGTTTTTCAAGGAAAACCTGGAGGAAAAATATGAGAAGTTCATCACTATAGGTATCCCTTTTTGGATGGATATATATTTAGTTGTGTTCGGTTACTGCAAAATCTGAAAAAGTTCTATAACCACATTTTCCTATCATTCAAAAATGCATTACAGCAGAATAACGCCCAATTTATTGATTATAATTGAAAAAACAATCAGAACTTTCCTTAAAGTAAAATGCATAATTGTCAAAAATTTTAAGCCGATCAGAATCGACATTCTCCAGTTGTCGCACAGAAATCAGAATTCATATTTATTTAATAAAATTAATTAAACTGGTAACGACTCAGATCAAGAACAGTACGACCCTTCCTCTTATTAAGATGTATTAAAATAGAAAGTTTAAAGTCTATCAGAAAAATCGTTCTCAAGTTATTGTACAGAACCTCCACAGGGGTAAGATACGTCATAACATCAATATCGTTGCTTCAAGATACCTCAACATAATCAACATTGTTAACATCAAGTTAGTAAATCTTCAGATACTGAAGAGGAAAAAGATGGGCAGATGCCCTTTTCTGTACGTCATGATATGAAATAACGAAAGAAAACTTAGATTTTAAGGAATACTTCAAAATCACTAATAATAATGATTTCTGTATTATCTCATCACAACAACAGGGCAAAACCTGGGAACATTATTGGCTTCTTAAGGGATCACAGGATTTATTCATCACCCATATCCTTAGAAGAATGCGACTATAAAGCCCACACAGTGACTTGATAAAGCCCACTGTGTGGGCGAAATGGTGGCAACCCTGATGTTGGTTTTGATTAAGGATGTATCTACTTGGGTTGGAATCTTGTCTGGCATTGTGTGATACCTTCTCCACTCTTTTCCTTCTGTCGGCTATGAAGTGTTGTGGATAAATTTCCGGACAAGTTTCCAACCCAAGTAGATACATCCTTAACCAAAACCAACATCAGGGTTGCCACCATTTCGCCCACACAGTGGGCTTTATCAGGTCACAAACCTGATAAAGCCCACTGTGTGGGCGAAACGTAGTAGATAAAGAATCGCATTATAATGCATGTTTATTTTTCCATCGTGTCGGTGTTTTATACTTTTTATCTCCACAATAAAGTACTTATTGAAAAAGAAAACTTTAAGCGAAGACACCATCGCTGGCGTCTACATATCCTGTGGTGGCTGATGACAACTTGCACTCTGGTAAAACCTCCAGGGACCTGAACACGAGGTGCTTGCCTGTGTTATTAACTGCGACACAGAGAACCATCCGATGATCTTCCCTTGCGTCAAACTACTTATCAAGGAAGCAGACAGACAGAACCTTCTGTGCTTGGAAACTACTCTGATTGCCACAACTAACGCTGTCACAGCAATCAAATTTAGTCCTAATTTCTGAAACAATGGCCATTATTACTATATTACAGTCCCCTAGGCGCTGTATGACGCCTACGAGATCAGACTGCGCCTAGGGGGTATGGAAGGAATTTAGGTTTTATCCAAGGTAGAGGAGCACAAGTCTCCTTAGTCACTTTGTAGTAAAGGAGCTAAATGCAGCATAATGTGATATTTTATTGACGGCTCCTCTATACAGTGAGCTCTCTTGTCAAAGACAGATAATCACAAACAGGAAGACTATGTATGGAGGAGTACATTGAGCTGAGATATGTGGTGTGAAAGTCAGTGGAGTGGTGCGAGGTCGGCAGGTCAGTGGAGTGGTGCGAGATCGGCAGGTCAGTGGAGTGGTGCGAGGTCGGCAGGTCAGTGGAGTGGTGCGAGATCGGCAGGTCAGTGGAGTGGTGCGAGGTCGGCAGGTCAGTGGAGTGGTGCGAGGTCGGCAGGTCAGTGGAGTGGTGCGAGGTCGGCAGGTCAGTGGAGTGGAGCGAGATCGGCAGGTCAGTGGAGTGGTGCGAGGTCGGCAGGTCAGTGGAGTGGTGCGAGATCGGCAGGTCAGTGGAGTGGTGCGAGGTCGGCAGGTCAGTGGAGTGGTGCGAGGTCGGCAGGTCAGTGGAGTGGTGCGAGGTCGGCAGGTCAGTGGAGTGGTGCGAGATCGGCAGGTCAGTGGAGTGGTGCGAGGTCGGCAGGTCAGTGGAGTGGTGCGAGGTCGGCAGGTCAGTGGAGTGGTGCGAGGTCGGCAGGTCAGTGGAGTGGAGCGAGATCGGCAGGTCAGTGGAGTGGTGCGAGGTCGGCAGGTCAGTGGAGTGGTGCGAGGTCGGCAGGTCAGTGGAGTGGTGCGAGGTCGGCAGGTCAGTGGAGTGGTGCGAGGTCGGCAGGTCAGTGGAGTGGTGCGAGGTCGGCAAGTTAGTGGGAGTGGTGCGAGATCGACAGGTCAGTGGAGTGGAGCGAGATCGGCAGGTCAGTGGAGTGGTGCGAGGTCGGCAGGTCAGTGGAGTGGTGCGAGATCGGCAGGTCAGTGGAGTGGTGCGAGGTCGGCAGGTCAGTGGAGTGGTGCGAGATCGGCAGGTCAGTGGAGTGGTGCGAGGTCGGCAGGTCAGTGGAGTGGAGCGAGATCGGCAGGTCAGTGGAGTGGTGCGAGGTCGGCAGGTCAGTGGAGTGGTGCGAGGTCGGCAGGTCAGTGGAGTGGTGCGAGGTCGGCAGGTCAGTGGAGTGGTGCGAGGTCGGCAGGTCAGTGGAGTGGTGCGAGATCGGCAGGCCAGTGGTATGGTGCGAGGTCGCTATGTAGGAGGACGATAGATCTAGAAGTTTCTTGGCAAGAGGCTGCTCAACTATGTCGCAGGCGTCGTTCTGTTAGAAATTGCTGGAAATGCTGATGAAAGCTGCGTCTAAATTTCTTTGATGATGAATAATTACGTGGTTGTGGGAAACTCGATGTGAAACACAAGCTTTACCAAAATTGTCACTTCTGCCGGTGTACTGGTGCTCAGAAATGCCCTTGATCGTAGTGGAGGCCGTGGTGGCTACATGGAATTTGGAGAGAATATTGCAGTATTACTTGGCAATAAAGTCATGGAATGCTGCATATATTTTTTCGGTATGTCTCGCATTGGTTAGTTGAAGATGCTGTGTATACGGCGTCGGCATGAAGTTTGTTAAAGATAGTGACTGGAACAATACACATAACTCGCACCTGTCCTCCTCGCCTATATATACTGGCTCACTTACTCTCCTCTGTCAGTGACTTGTGAATGGTTCAAGTCCGACCGAAACGTCGTCATATGTGCAGGTTATTTGTTTATTGGAAAAGACTTGTTCGAGGAAAGAGTATCATTCAAATCACTGCTGCAGGTACGGAGAGTACAGGTAGGATCGTGCTGGTTTTATGATAGATTTTAAACATAGTTTATGGGTAGATTTGCTGAGAAGAACGTGGAGGAACTGGAGAGTTCCCTCAATTTTCTCTTCCAGTGTGAAGTGGATGGAGTCTCGACCTGGTTCAGTTTATACTGGAGTGTAGGGACGTCGAATCTTCTAGAAGGCATGATTAAAAAAAATGTAACCAATAGAGCGGAGCCATGTGACCAAGGAGAGAATAATAAAGGACAATTGCTAGACTTCAAGATATTCCATGGACAGGCTCGCCAGCACAGCACTTAGCTGAAAGTCTGATGAAAGAGAAAGTTTAAAAGAAAAAGTTAAAACCAACACAAAGTGGAATAGTCGCGAGGGGATGCGGTTGAAGAGGTCAGTGTTCTAAATGTGCACGAGTGATGGTGCCCAAGAGTTCTGCTTGGTGTGTGGCCAGAATCCCTCATGGTTTGTGGGAGACGCTGCCAATTCCGAAGAGTCTCAATTCTTGATTTGTGGGTTTTCGGCAGTACGCACATTCTGGCAGACCCGAGCGCTTTAGGGTGTAGCGAGTTTGGTATAGGAACTTTGGTCAGAATGTTCACTTAGCTACGAGTGAGAGGCTCGTAGATGTCGGAGTCAGAGTAGATTAAGCATTTTGTACCAGTAGTCGGTAGAGGTCAAGATGACACCACCTATGTCGGTGCTAGTGACTTCTGCTAGTTTTGAGGACAATGAAGTAACATCAATGTCCTCAAAACTTCAGAGAGCAATAATGTAACATCATTGTTTGCGATGTTTAAATGTTATAAGAAACCTTGAACACTCCCATGTATACAATAAACTCAATTCTTAAGCAGCAACGTTCAGAATTTAAGAAATAATTTTCGGGAACAAGCTGAAAATGAGACAAGGTCACCAGTGTATTATGAAGCAGGACATACAGCGTACTTCAGAAGGTACAAAGAACTACAGCAAGTGTAAAGCACTGCAGGGAGAATACAGGGCATAGCAAAAACTACAGGGCACCACAGGAAGAAATGCACTGCACATAGCACAGGAAAGTGCAGGAAAAACCGGAAATTCAGAAAGTGCAGAGTAATTCTGGAGGCACATGGTACTATAGGAAGTACAGAGCCTACAGCAAGAGTTTGCACACGTCTCGTGTTGAGAACCTCTGACAGATGTATTGTGGTCTATCAACCTCTGTTGACCGACGTATTATGGTCTATCAACCTCTGTTGACCGACGTATTATGGTCTATCAACCTCTGTTGACCGACGTTTATTCATTTGGTCTATCAACCTCTGTTGACCGACGTATTATGGTCTATCAACCTCTGTTGACCGACGTATTATGGTCTATCAACCTCTGTTGACCGACGTATTATGGTCTATCAACCTCTGTTGACCGACGTATTATGGTCTATAAACCTCTGTTGACCGACGTATTATGGTCTATCAACCTCTGTTGACCGACGTATTATGGTCTATCAACCTCTGTTGACCGACGTATTATGGTCTATCAACCTCTGTTGACCGACGTATTATGGTCTATCAACCTCTGTTGACGACGTATTATGGTCTATCAACCTGTTGACCGACGTATTATGGTCTATCAACCTCTGTTGACCGACGTATTATGGTCTATCAACCTCTGTTGACATATATGGTCTATCAACCTCTGTTGACGTATTGGTTTAACCTCTGTTGATTATGAGTTTCAACCTCTGTTGAGACGTATTGGTCTACAACCTCTGTTGGACGTATATGGTTCACAACCTCCGTTGATTGACGTATTGTTCTAACAACCTCCGTTGATTGACGTACTGTTCAAACAACCTCTGTTGACATACTTATCTAACAACCTTTGATTGACTTATTGCGTTTTAGCCTCCGTTGATTGATGTATTGTGTTCTAACCTCTGTTGATTGATGTAGTGTGTTCTAACAACTCTGTTGGACGTATTGACCTCGTGATTGACTGTTCATAACAACCTCGTTGATTGACGTATCTGATGACGACTGTTACAAACAACCTCTGTGACTGGCACGTATTAGCTCTGAGACTGAACATGTTACATACCTCTGATGACTGGCACTGTACATGTCTCTGATGATGGTACTGCTAACAACCTCTGTGACTGGCAGCTGTAATACCTCTGATGACTGGCACTGTTACATAGCTTCTGATGACTGGCACTGCTACTATAGCCTCTGAGGACTGAAACTGTTACATAACCTCTGATGACTGGCACTGCTACAATAATCTCTGATGACTGGTACTGCTACAATAAACCTCTGTGACTGGCACTGTTACATAGCCTCTGATGATTGGCACTGTTACATAGCCTCTGATGACTGGCACTGTTACATAGCCTCTGATGACTGGCACTGCTACAATATCCTCTGATGACTGGTACTGCTACAATATCCTCTGATGACTGGCACTGTTCATGCCTCTCATGACCTGCACTGTTTTATACCTCTGGATTGACTGGCACGTTTGATTCTCTATATTCTGGAAGCTATATTCCCTAATTCAACTCTTTCTTCCTGAGACTGGTACTGTTTGCCTCATTTGCTCACATGTTATTTCCGGTTGAAGATTCTATCGTTTGATTCATCTGTTTCCTGATGAGCCTATTTCCTGAATAACTCTTTCTTCCTGGATGCCTATTGCTTCTGTGCGTCATAGCTTCAATCGTTATTTTCGTGAATGACGTCTCCTTTCTGAATGACTCTGTTTCCTGAATGACGCCTGTTGCTTCCTGAATTCGTCATGACTGCTTACAGCTGGATTAATTTCCTATTGCCTTCCTGATGACACTTCTTAGCTTCTCTGAATGCGATCCACTTCCTGAATTTCGTAAATTACCACAATACGTCTAGTGCCCCTGAATGACGTCTAATCGCAATATCGGACAGTTTCGTGCCAAAACTACTAATATTGGCATTAACCTTCCTGTAACACTGCCTCAATGCTTGACCACTGTTGCTTCCTCTTTTAATGATACCCCTTCTGTTGCTAAAATTACCGACATACTGTTACTATGAGGACACCGGACTATCTAATACAACGTTCATGAAATCGCAAGAACATTACGGCTAGAGGAAAACTGTGGTAATATAGACCTACTGTGCTATCATAGACCTCAATGATTTTATGATAGACCTTACTGTTGCTATGATAGACCTTACTGTTGATATGATACACCTTACTGTTGCTATGATACACCTTACTGTTGCTATGATACACCTTACTATTGCTATGATACACCTTACTGTTGCTATGATACACCTTACTGTTGCTATGATACACCTTACTGTTGCTATGAGAAACCTCACTGTTGGTATGATAGACCTTACTGTTGCTATGATAGACCTTACTGTTGCTATGATAGACCTTACTGTTGCTATGATAGACCTTACTGTTGCTATGATAGACCTTACTGTTGCTATGATAGACCTTACTGTTGCTATGATAGACCTTACTGTTGCTATGCTAGACCTTACTGTTGCTATGATAGACCTTACTGTTGCTATGATAGACCTTACTGTTGCTATGATACACCTTACTGTTGCTATGATAGACCTTACTGTTGCTATGATACACCTTACTGTTGCTATGATAGACCTTACTGTTACTATGATAGACCTTACTGTTGCTATGAGAGACCTCACTCTTGCTATGATAGACCTTACTGTTGCTATGATAGACCTTACTGTTGCTATGATAGACCTTACTGTTGCTATGAGAGACCTACTCTTGCTATGATAGACCTCACTGTTGCTATGATAGACCTTACTGTTGCTATGAGACCTCACTCTTGCTATGATAGACCTTACTGTTGCTATGATAGACCTTACTGTTGCTATGATAGACCTTACTGTTGCTATGAGAAACCTCACTCTTGCTATGATAGACCTTACTGTTGCTATGATAGACCTTACTGTTGCTATGATAGACCTTACTGTTGCTATGAGAGACCTCACTCTTGCTATGATAGACCTTACTGTTGCTATGATAGACCTTACTGTTGCTATGATAGACCTCACTCTTGCAATGAGAAACCTCACTCTTGCTATGAGAGACCTCACTCTTGCTATGAGAAACCTCACTCTTGCTATGAGAAACCTCACTCTTGCTATGAGAAACCTCACTCTTGCAATGAGAAACCTCACTCTTGCTATGAGAAACCTCACTCTTGCAATGAGAAACCTCACTCTTGCAATGAGAAACCTCACTCTTGCTATGAGAAACCTCACTCTTGCTATGAGAAACCTCACTCTTGCTATGAGAAACCTCACTCGTGCTATGAGAAACCTCACTCTTGCTATGAGAAACCTCACTCGTGCTATGAGAAACCTCACTCTTGCTATGAGAAACCTCACTCTTGCTATGAGAGACCTCACTCTTGCTATGAGAAACCTCACTCTTGCTATGAGAACCTCACTCTTGCTATGAGAAACCTCACTCTTGCTATGAGAAACCTCACTCTGCTATGAGAAACCCTCACTCTTGCTATGAGAAACCTCACTCTTGCTATGAGAAACCTCACTCGTGCTATGAGAAACCTCACTCTTGCTATGAGAGACCTCACTCTTGCTATGAGAAACCTCACTCTTGCTATGAGAAACCTCACTCTTGCTATGAGAAACCTCACTCTTGCTATGAGAAACCTCACTCTTGCTATGAGAAACCTCACTTTGCTATGAGAAACCTCTAACCTTGCTATGAGAAACCCTCACTCTTGCTATGAGAAACCTCACTCTTGCTATGAGAAACCTCACTCTTGCTATGAGAAACCTCACTCTTGCTATGAGAAACCTCACTCTGCTATGAGAAACCTCACTCTTGCTATGAGAAACCTCACTCTTGCTATGAGAGACCTCACTCTTGCTATGAGAGACCTCACTCTTGCTATGAGAGACCTCACTCTTGCTATGAGAAACCTCACTCTTGCTATGAGAAACCTCACTCGTGCTATGAGAAACCTCACTGTTGGTATGATAGACCTTACTGTTGCTATGATAGACCTTACTGTTGCTATGATAGACCTTACTGTTGCTATGATAGACCTTACTTTGCTATGAGACCTACTGTTGCTATGATAGACCTTACTGTTGCTATGATAGACCTTACTGTTGCTATGTAGACCTTACTGTTGCTATGATAGACCTTATTTCTGTAAACTTGCTATGATAGACCTTACTGTTGCTATGATAACCTTACTGTTGCTATGATGACCTTACTGTTGCTATGAACACCTTACTTTGCTATGAGAGACCTACTTTGCTATGATAGACCTTACTTTGCTATGAAGACCTACTTTGCTATGAAGACCTTACTTTGCTATGAAGACCTCACTTGCTATGATAGACCTCACTGTTGCTATGAGAAGCTACCTCACTTGCTATGATAGAACCTCACTCTTGCTATGAAGACCTCACTCTTGCTATGAGAGACCTCACTCTTGCTATGAGAAACCTCACTCTTGCTATGAGAAACCTCACTTTGCTATGAAACCTCACTTTGCTATGAGAAACCTCACTCTTGCTATGAGAGACCTCACTCTTGCTATGAGAGACCTACTCTTGCTATGAAAACCTCACTTTGCTATGAGAGACCTCACTCTTGCTATGAGAAACCTCACTCTTGCTATGAGAAACCTCACTTGCTTGAGAACCTCACTCTTGCTATGAGAAACCTCACTCTTGCTATGAGAAACCCTCACTCTTGCTATGAGAAACCTCACTCTTGCTATGAGAAACCTCACTCTTGCTATGAGAAACCTCACTCTTGCATGAGAAACTCCTCTTGCTATGAGAAACCTCACTCTTGCTATGAGAAACCTCACTCTTGCTATGAGAAACCTCCTCTTGCTATGAGAAACCTCACTCTTGCTATGAGAAACCTCACTCTTGCTATGAGAAACCTCACTCTTGCTATGAGAAACCTCACTCTGCTATGAGAAACCTCACTCTGCTATGAGAAACCTCACTCTTGCTATGAGAACCTCACTTTGCTATGAGAACCTCACTCTTGCTATGAGAGACCTCACTCTTGCTATGAGAAACCTCACTCTTGCTATGAGAAACCTCACTCTTGCTATGAGAAACCTCACTCTTGCTGTGAGAAACCTCACTCTTGCTATGAGAAACCTCACTCTTGCAATGAGAAACCTCACTCGTGCTATGAGAAACCTCACTCTTGCTATGAGAGACCTCACTCTTGCTATGAGAAACCTCACTCTTGCTATGAGAAACCTCACTCTTGCTATGAGAAACCTCACTCTTGCTATGAGAAACCTCAATCTTGCTATGAGAAACCTCACTCGTGCTATGAGAAACCTCACTCTTGCTATGAGAAACCTCACTCGTGCTATGAGAAACCTCACTCTTGCTATGAGAAACCTCACTCTTGCTATGAGAGACCTCACTCTTGCTATGAGAGACCTCACTCTTGCTATGAGAGACCTCACTCTTGCTATGAGAAACCTCACTCGTGCTATGAGAAACCTCACTCTTGCTATGAGAGACCTCACTCTTGCTATGAGAAACCTCACTCTTGCTATGAGAGACCTCACTCTTGCTATGAGAGACCTCACTCTTGCTATGAGAGACCTCACTCTTGCTATGAGAGACCTCACTCTTGCTATGAGAGACCTCACTCTTGCTATGAGAGACCTCACTCTTGCTATGAGAGACCTCACTCTTGCTATGAGAGACCTCACTCTTGCTATGAGAGACCTCACTCTTGCTATGAGAAACCTCACTCTTGCTATGAGAAACCTCACTCTTGCTATGAGAAACCTCACTCGTGCTATGAGAAACCTCACTTTTGCTATGAGAGACCTCACTCGTGCTATGAGAAACCTCACTCTTGCTATGAGAAACCTCACTCTTGCTATGAGAGACCTCACTTGCTATGAGAGACCTCACTCTTGCTATGAGAGACCTCACTCTTGCTATGAGAAACCTCACTCTTGCTATGAGATACCTCACTCGTGCTATGAGAAACCTCACTCTTGCTATGAGAGACCTCACTCTTGCTATGAGAGACCTCACTCTTGCTATGAGAAACCTCACTCTTGCTATGAGAAACCTCACTCTTGCTATGAGAGACCTCACTCTTGCTATGAGAGACCTCACTCTTGCTATGAGAAACTTTACTCTTGCTATGAGAAACCTCACTCTTGCTATGAGAAACCTCACTCTTGCTATGAGAAACCTCACTCTTGCTATGATAGATCTCACTCTTGCTACTATGATAGATCTCACTCTTGCTACTATGATAGATCTCACTCTTGCCACACTGGCAGTCTTTGTTCCTTGACTGGCACTCGGGGTTCCTTATGGGGCCCTCCATGTGTTCTCTGACTGGCACTCCACAACAAATACTGTCAGCATTATTCTGTATCACTTGATATTAAACTAAAGTCATTTTCCTGATTGGCATTTACTAATAACCTAAGTAACATGTCAAGAATTCTGATTGACACTTATTATAGTTATTTACAAGCACTAAACCTGTAAGGGTCAAACTGTGCCTAAGCAACAGGAAGTAATCTGATTTGCTAAGAAGTAAAGGTGGTTGAAATTCCGTGGAGCAAGAGCCACATCCCAGCATCAAAACATTCCCTGATGGGTCTGATTGACAAACCTTGTTTACTGAGTAACACTCCCCTCTGATTAGCACATTATTGATGCTCCGGTTAATTGACCCGACACTTCGTTTACCGATTGCCACTTGTTTACTGATTGGCGCTCCTTGTTTTCTGATTGACACTCGCTATTTCCAGTGTAGCCCTCCACTTCCTGATTGACGTTCCCTGTTTCCTGCGGGCGAATGCATTTTCCTGATTGACGCATCCAATCATTCTGATTGATATTTCCATTTTTTTTCTGATGAACAATGTTTCCTGTTTCACATGTTTGTTATCTGATACTGTTTTCTGAGTGGCAATGTCTTCTGATTGGCCATTCCTGTTTCATTGTTTGCGTTTCCTGTTTCCTGATTGGCATTTGTTGTTTAATGACTGACACTGTTTAGTGACTAACACTTCCCTTTGAGTGATTGGTAATTTTCTGATTCCTCACTGACACTTGTTCCCTGATTCACACTTTGCCAGTCGTGTTAATTGCTTCCTGATTGATAATCTCTGTTATCTGATTAAATTTTAGTGTTTTCTGCATAGCGCATCCTGAAACCTGATTTACGTTCCCTATCTAATTAACACTCCCTGCTACCTGACACTCCTTGCTATCCGACTGGCACTCCCTGCTACCTGACTGGCACTCCCTGCTACCTGACTCGCCACTCCCTGCTACCTGATTGGCACCTACTGTAGATACACGATTGATTCTTTCTTGATGTGACACTTTCTCCGAATGACACTAATTCCAGTGCCATGCAAGGCACTACTAAGTTAGGAATACTATTTATAAAACATGTTAGCTATAGTTTTCCGTCACAGTCTATTAGTATAATAAATAATGCATCTTAGGTATTCTAGTTATACGATAGACTGTGTCGTCGCTGATAGATTATCTTCTCACACTGTATCCTCACTAATATGACTGTAGCCTCACTAATATGACTGTAGCCTCACTGATATAAGAACATAAGAAAGGAGGAACATTGCAGTAGGCCTGTTGGCCCATGAAAATAAATGGTATAAAATACAGACACAATGAAAAAATAAACACATAAACAGTATAATGTGATCCTTATACTTGTCCAATTTTTTTTATGTTACCCAAGGTTGTAACTATCACCCTACTTTGAAGACTGTCACATGCAGCATTCTCCACCTGACCCAGCATTCTCCACCTGACCCAGCATTCTCCACCTGACCCAGCATTCTCCACCTGACCCAGCATTCTCCACCTGACCCAGCATTCTCCACCTGACCCAACATTCTCCTCCTGACCCAGCATTCTCCACCTGACCCAGCATTCTCCACTACAACATTCCACCTGACCAGCATTCTACACCTGACCCAGCATTCTCCACCTGACCCAGCATTCTCCACCTGACCCAGCATTCTCCACCTGACCCAGCATTCTCCACCTGACCCAACATTCTCCACCTGACCCAGCATTCTCCACCTGACCCAACATTCTCCACCTGACCCAGCATTCTACACCTGACCCAGCATTCTCCACCTGACCCAGCATTCTCCACCTGACCCAGCATTCTCCACCTGACCCAGCATTCTCCACCTGACCCAGCATTCTCCACCTGACCCAACATTCTCCACCTGACCCAGCATTCTCCACCTGACCCAGCATTCTCCACCTGACCCAACATTCTCCACCTGACCCAGCATTCTCCACCTGACCCAGCATTCTCCACCTGACCCAGCATTCTCCACCTGACTAAATCCTATAAATACTCATGTATCTTGTATCCAGGTAGATCTGTCTGTGACTCGATAAAGTCCACTGCGTGGGCGAAACGTTGTCAATAAAGGATCACATTATACTGCTTATGTGTTTATTTTTCCTGTTGGCCCATACTAGGCAGGTCCTTCACAAATCCATCCCACTAACAGAATAAACACTACCCAAGCAATAAGCTTTCATAATTCACTGATATGACTATCCTCACTCAAATGACTGTATCCACACTCATATGACTGTATCCACACTCATATGACTGTATCCACACTCATATGACTGTATCCACACTCATATGACTGTATCCACTCATATGACTGTATCCACACTCATATGACTGTATCCACACTCATATGACTGTATCCACTCATATGACTGTATCCACACTCATATGACTGTATCCACTCATATGACTGTATCCACACTCATATGACTATCCACACTCATATGACTGTATCCACTCATATGACTGTATCCACACTCATATGACTGTATCCACACTCATATGACTGTATCCACACTCATATGACTGTATCCACACTCATATGACTGTATCCACTCATATGACTGTATCCACACTCATATGACTGTATCCACACTCATATGACTGTATCCACTCATATGACTGTATCCACACTCATATGACTGTATCCACTCATATGACTGTATCCACACTCATATGACTATCCACACTCATATGACTGTATCCACTCATATGACTGTATCCACACTCATATGACTGTATCCACACTCATATGACTGTATCCACACTCATATGACTGTATCCACACTCATATGACTGTATCCTCACTCATATGACTGTATCCACACTCATATGACTGTATCCTCACTCATATGACTGTCCTCATATGATGTATCCACACTCATATGACTGTATCCTCACTCATATGACTGTATCCTCACTCATATGACTGTATCCTCACTCATATGACTGTATCCTCACTCATATGACTGTATCCTCACTCATATGACTGATATCCTCACTCATATGACTGTATCCTCACTCATATGACTGTATCCTCACTCATATGACTGTATCCTCACTCATATGACTGTATCCTCACTCATATGACCATATCCACTCATATGACGATCCTCACCAATAGATCTCTATATGACAATCCTCAATATGATGATCCCCGCTGTATCCTCACTCATATGACTGTATCCTCACTCATATGATTGAGGTGTACAAATCGGAAAACAGGAATAAATAAAGGGGACGTAAATAGCGTGCTAAAAATATCTAACCAAGACAGGACTCGCAGCAATGGGTTCAGGTTGGAAAAATTTAGATGTAGGAAGGATATAGGAAAGCACTGGTCTGGTAACAGAGTTGTGGATGAGTGGAACAAAACTCCCAAGTAACGTCATTGAAGCTAAAACGTTGTGTAGTTTTAAAAATAGGTTAGACGCACAAGTAGGTGTGGGTGGGTGTGAGTTGGACCTGACTAGCTTGGGCCAGTAGGCCTACTCCAGTGCTCCATCTTTATGTTTTTATGTATACTCACTGATATAATTGTAACCTCACTGACATGACAGTAGCCCCACTGACATGACTAT
The DNA here is from genome assembly GCA_009830355.1 of Cherax destructor. Classification (NCBI taxonomy): domain Eukaryota; kingdom Metazoa; phylum Arthropoda; class Malacostraca; order Decapoda; family Parastacidae; genus Cherax; species Cherax destructor. The sequence goes on from WNWK01013454.1 coordinate 43,218, forward strand.
CTTCACTGATATTTATGGAAGAGTGATAGTGCCGACAGTGATAGTGCCGACAGTGATAGTGCCGACAGTGATAATGCCGACAGTGATAGTGACGACAGTGATAGTGACGACAGTGATAATGCCAACAGTGATAATGCCAACAGTGATAATGCCGACAGTGATAATGCCGACAGTGATAATGCCAACAGTGATAATGCCAATAGTGATAATGCCGACAGTGATAATGCCGACAGTGATAATGCCAACAGTGATAATGCCGACAGTGATAATGCCGACAGTGATAGTGACGACAGTGATAATGCCAACAGTGATAGTGACGACAGTGATAGTGACGACAGTGATAATGCCAACAGTGATAATGCCGACAGTGATAATGCCGACAGTGATAATGCCAACAGTGATAATGCCAACAGTGATAATGCCGACAGTGATAGTGCCGACAGTGATAATGCCGACAGTGATAATGCCAACAGTGATAATGCCAACAGTGATAATGCCGACAGTGATAGTGACGACAGTGATAATGCCAACAGTGATAATGCCGACAGTGATAGTGACGACAGTGATAATGCCAACAGTGATAATGCCGACAGTGATAGTGACAACAGTGATAATGCCAACAGTGATAATGCCAACAGTGATAATGCCAACAGTGATAATGCCAACAGTGATAATGCCAACAGTGATAATGCCAACAGTGATAATGCCAACAGTGATAATGCCAACAGTGATAATGCCGACAGTGATAGTGACGACAGTGATAATGTCAACAGTGATAATGCCGACAGTGATAGTGACGACAGTGATAATGCCAACAGTGATAATGCCAACAGTGATAATGCCGACAGTGATAGTGACGACAGTGATAATGTCAACAGTGATAATGCCGACAGTGATAATGCCAACAGTGATAATGCCGACAGTGATAATGCCAACAGTGATAATGCCGACAGTGATAATGCCAACAGTGATAATGCCAACAGTGATAATGCCGACAGTGATAGTGACGACAGTGATGTCAACAGTGATAATGCCGACAGTGATAATGCCAACAGTGATAATGCCAACAGTGATAATGCCGACAGTGATAATGCCGACAGTGATAATGCCAACAGTGATAATGCCGACAGTGATAATGCCAACAGTGATAATGCCAACAGTGATAATGACGACAGTGATAATGCCAACGGTGATAATGCCGAGTGATAATGCCGACAGTGATAGTGCCGACAGTGATAGTGCCGACAGTGATAGTGCCGACAGTGATTGTGCCGACAGTGATTGTGCCGACAGTGATTGTGCCGACAGTGATAGTGCCGACAGTGATTGTGCAGACAGTGATTGTGCAGACAGTGATTGTGCCGACAGTGATTGTGCCGACAGTGATAGTGCCGACAGTGATTGTGCCGACAGTGATAGTGGCGACAGTGATAGTGTTTTCATGCTTCTCGTTTCGTTATTGATCCTCGTTACTTTCTGGTCAGCTCTTCTGTTTACTGTTTTATATCCTCCACCTACTAAATGGCTCTCCCTGTTTACTGTTTAATCGCCTTTGCTTCCTAAATGACGCACGCTGTTTGCAGTTTAATGTCCTCCATTTACTAAATGGTACACACTGTTTACTGTTTAACAGCCTCTGTTTCCTTAATAGTCCACTGTTTACTGTTAAACAGCTTCTGTTTCCTCAATAACACTTCCTGGTTCCTGACTGCCTCTGTTTCTGATTGGTAAATCCTGAGTGGCATTTTTTTGACTTTGTGACATACTTCTCCTGATTGAAAGACTTTTACCTGAATTTCATTACTTTATACCCTACATTCCGTTTTCTGATTGGCACACGCTGCATTCCACGATTTCCATTGACTGTTTTGGGAGTGGCAGCTACCGTCTAACACGACGGGGAAACTTGTGTTATCTGAGTGGCACTCCATCTTAAAAAAAAGGCACTGATTTTTGATTAGCATCTCAGCAGACTGGCACACACTGTGTTTTCTTGTCATCTGATCTGCACTAATTGATCTCTGATTGGCATGTATTTTAGACACGATCCAGGGCTGCTTTTCAAATATTATAAAGACTATTTACTCTGAGTGGCACATTTCACGAGTGTTAAAACTTGTGCTGAGTGTCATGTGTTTCCTGAGTGTCAACACGTGTTTCCTGAGTGTCAACATGTGTTTAGTGAGTGTCAACATGTGTTTAGTGAGTGTCAACATGTAATGTGTGTTGGACATCATACAACTCACGTGTACTGTGCGTTGAACAACACACACACATACATAGTGTAATGTGTATTAGAGTGCGTATAACACTCACTCATCATCGTGCCGCTGAGTGGTAGCCAGTCTGACATACTTGTTTTGTGCGGGAATAAGCATGCCAGCGCAGACTGACAAACAGAACAATAAGTGCCATAAACACTTACCACCTAGTAGGTATGTCAGTGGTATAATACTTGTGTAGTATATATGTGCCAATACCTTATATGTCCCATCCCTCTGTCTCACCTGACTCCCATTTGAACATCCCGGCCGTAGGTCGACCAACCAGTTAAATTCCGGACCAGGCCAGGGGTAGACGTGTGAAAAAGACCTGGCTCTATATCTGTTCGCCAATACATGATAACAGACCACGATACGGGTGGGGATTGAGCTCGCGGCAAGTGAGTCGTAAACCTCCAGGCCAGCTGGCTGCAGTAAGATTCATCCAACTAGGTATATTTATACACCATAGGAAGGTTAGCATGAGCCCCACTGTGGCCGTGGCGGGAGATTCATCCTTAAAAAACTTGTATTTGTGGTCACAGTGGGGCTCATGCTAACCTTCCTATGGTGTATAAATATACCTAGTTGGATTAATCTTGTTGTAGCCAGCTGGTCCAGTGGCTTACCCACTGGCCTGGAGTTTTACGACTCACTTGCCGCGAGTTCAATCCCCACCCGTACCGTGCTTTGTTTGCAATCGTGTCTTTACGATTTCACGATTCACGATAAGTCTCACCTAACTGTTAGTGCTACCTTCATTCTTCCCCTCACACAGAACCCGACAGGCATCACAGTATCTGAGCAGCGTGAAAACTTATAAACAGATTATGCGTCTAAAGATATTGAACCTTAAAATAGTACAAATCAGAGTAATAAACTCACTACAAATCCCCACCACCTTAAACTCTTGTGTAACTATGTCCTACTTATGTGCAACGTTTTAAACCCCTAAGTCAGTGATTCTCAACCAGGGGTAAATTTACCCCATGGGGGAAAAAATACATGGCAAGAGGTAAATATTTGTGTACAAAACCTGAATAATTTATTTTTTCTGACCTTGTTTTTCAGTCCGTTTATGATGGCGATAATTTTTTTGTATGGAAGTGAGGGGATAAATGGAGAAATACATCAAGCCGAAGGGGTTAATGATGGAGAAAACGTTGAGAATCCTGCCCTAAGTCATTCAACAGTCATGAATACTTTATTCTAAAAAAGGGGGGTGGGATTAATTTTTCAGCTTTTATAAACTAAGATATACACTGATATACATATACATATCCTGTGACACTCCCGACACACCTTCCGTGAACAGTAAGTCATTTACTGGTTATTTATCAACTGCAGCAAATGAGAGTGGAGAGTTGGGGGTAACTTGAGAGCAAAGAAGAGTGTTAAAAACCACGGTACGGGCGGGGATTGAACTCGCGGTAGGTCGTAAAACTCCAGACCGACGCGTTAGCCACTAGTTGGATGAATCTTATTGTAGCCACTGGCCCAGTGGCTAACGCGTCGATCTGGAGCTTTACGACCCACCGCTAGTTCAATCCCCGCCCGTACCCTGGCTTGTTTACAATCGTGTCATTACGATTTCTTGAGTCAGTGTTAAAAACAAGTTAGTTAACTTGAGAGTCAAGTGTTAAAAACAAGTTAGTTAACTTGAGAGTCAAGTGTTAAAACAAGTTAGTTAACTTGAGAGTCAAGTGTTAAAACAAGTTAGTTAACTTGAGAGTCAACAAGAGTTATAAAGAAGTGATCTTAATAACACAGGTAAACATTCTTTCACTTAACTAAAGTAACTGTTTAATACTCTCCTCCTTAAATATTAATAGATCATGTAATGTGAAACAGAGATCACATAAATGATAACATGTTCAAAAACACCACATAAATGATAATTTGTGGAACAGGCACTGCATAAATGATAACATGTGGAACAGGCACTGCATAAATGATAACATGTGGAACAGGCACTGCATAAATGATAACATGTGGAACAGGCACTGCATAAATGATAACTTGTGGAACAGGCACTGCATAAATGATAACATGTGGAACAGGCACTGCATAAATGATAACTTGTGGAACAGGCACTGCATAAATGATAACATGTGGAACAGGCACTGCATAAATGATAACATGTGGAACAGGCACTGCATAAATGATAACATGTGGAACAGGCACTGCATAAATGATAACATGTGGAAGAGAGACCACATTATCGTGTGGGTTCTAGGAGATAATGGTGGTCGTAGTGAAACACACTGGTGGATAGAAATTGTGTACTGACAACGTCAGTGATGAGGGGAGAAATGCCCAGCCTAATATAGCTGGTACTATGATATACTACACAAGTATATTACATATGGCACATATGACAACATGATAACATGTGGAAGAGACAACATGAATGATAACATGTGGGAGACCACATGAATGATAACATGTGGGAGACCACATGAATGATAACATGTGGGAGACCACATGAATGATAGCATGTGGGAGACCACATGAATGATAACATGTGGGAGACCACATGAATGATAGCATGAGGGAGACCACATGAATGATAACATGTGGGAGACTATAGGAATTATAACATTTGGGAGACCACATGAATAATATGTGGGAGACCACATGAATAATATGTGGGAGACCACATGAATAATATGTGGGAGACCACATGAATAATATGTGGGAGACCACATGAATAATATGTGGGAGACCACATGAATAATATGTGGGAGACCACATGAATAATATGTGGGAGACCACATGAATGATAACATGTGGGAGACCACATGAATGATAACATGTGGGAGACCACATGAATGATAACATGTGGGAGACCACATGAATGATAACATGTGGGAGACCACATGAATGATAACATGTGGGAGACCACATGAATGATAACATGTGGGAGACCACATTAATGATAACATGTGGGAGACCACATGAATGCTAACATGTGGGAGACCACATTAATGATAACATGTGGAAGACCACATGAATGATAACATGTGGAAGACCACATGAATGATAACATGTGGAAGACCACATGAATGATAACATGTGGAAGACCACATGAATGATAACATGTGGAAGACCACATGAATGATAACATGTGGAAGACCACATGAATGATAACATGTGGAAGACCACATGAATGATAACATGTGGAAGACCACATGAATGATAACATGTGGAAGACCACATGAATGATAACATGTGGAAGACCACATGAATGCTAACATGTGGGAGACCACATGAATGATAACATGTGGAAGACCACATGAATGATAACATGTGGAAGACCACATGAATGATAACATGTGGAAGACCACATGAATGATAACATGTGGAAGACCACATGAATGATAACATGTGGAAGACCACATGAATGATAACATGTGGAAGACCACATGAATGATAACATGTGGGAGACCACATGAATGATAACATGTGGGAGACCACATGAATGATAACATGTGGGAGACCACATGAATGATAACATGTGGGAGACCACATGAATGCTAACATGTGGGAGACCACATGAATAACATGTGGAAGAGAGACCACATAAATGAGAGCATAACCCTGGTAAGATAACGCAATTAACCTAACTTTAATTACCAGCCTTGAAGTAGTTAACAAGAGTGGAAGGGAAGAGAGGAAGGGAGGGAGGGAGAGAGGATAGGAGGAGTGGAGGGAGAGAGGATAGGAGGGAGGGAGATATAGGCTAGGAGGGAGGGCGGGAGATATAGGATAGGAGAGAGGGAGTGAGGGAGAGGCTAGGAGGGAGGATGAGAGAGGATAGGAGGAAGAGAGGGAGGGAGAGGATAGGAGAGAGAGAGGGAGGGAGAGGATAGGAGGAAGATAGGGAGCTGAGGGAACACATTATCACACTGTTATACGGCCATGAAAACTAATTAAATGACTTTCATGAGCAGATTTGCTCGTCACAAAAAAGGTACATTAATCAGCGCCGCAGTTTGCTTCACCTTTCCAACTTCAAGATTAGAACACAACACAAGCAAATGTATATAGTTCCTATAATAGCAGCCATAATAGGTAGTAGGTTGGTAGACAGCAACCACCCAGGGAGGTACTACCATCCTGCCAGGTGACTGTGAAACAGAAACCTGAAACTGTTTTTACATGATGGTAGGATTGCTGGTGTCTTTTTTCTGTCTCATAAACATGCAAGATTTCAGTTACGTCTTGCTACTTATACTTACACTTAGGTCACACTACGCAAACATGTACACGTTTATGTATACACACTCATCTGAGTTTTCTTTGATTTTATCTTAATAGTTCTTGTTCTTATTGCTTTTCCCTTTCATATCCATGGGGAAGTGGAATAAGAATCTTTCCTCCGTAAGCCATGCGTGTTGTAAAAGTCAACTAAAATGCAGGGAACAATGGGCTAGTAACCCCTTTTCCTGTATAGCTTACTAAAAAGAAGAAGAAGAAAACCGTCAAAGTGGGATGTTTGAATGTGCATGGATGTTGTTCGAATGATAAGAAAGAGATGATTGTAGATGTTATGAATGAAAAGAAGCTGGATGTCCTGGCTTTAAGTGAGACAAAGCTGAAGGGGGTAGGAGAGTTTCAGTGGGGAGAAATAAATGGGATTAGATCAGGGGTTTCAAATAGAGTTAGAGCTAAAGAAGGAGTGGCAATAATGTTGAATAATCAGTTATGGCAGGTAAAGAAGGAATATAAATGTATAAATTCAAGGATTATGTGGAGTAAAATAAAGGTTGGATGTGAAAAGTGGGTTATAGTAAGTGTTTATGCACCTGGAGAAGAGAGAAGTGTAGAGGAGAGAGAGATTTTGGGAAATGTTGAGTGAGTGTGTGGGGAGTTTTGAACCAAGTGAGAGAGTAATTGTGGTTGGGGATCTTAATGCTAAAGTGGGTAAAAATGTTGTGGATGGAGTAGTAGGTAAATTTGGGGTGCCAGGGGTAAATGTAAATGGGGAACCATTAATTGAGCTATGTGTAGAAAGAGGTTTGGTAATAAGTAATACATATTTTATGAAAAGAGGATAAATAAATATACAAGGTATGATATAGCACGTAAGGAAAGTAGTTTGTTGGATTATGTATTGGTGGATAAAAGGTTGATGAGTAGGCTTCAGGATGTACATGTTTATAGAGGGCAACGGATATATCAGATCATTATTTGGTTGTAGCTACAGTTAGAGTAAAAGGTAGATGGGACAAAAAGAAAATGGCAACAGCAAGTAAGAGAGAGGTAAAAGTGTATAAACTAAGGGAGGAGGAAGTTAGGGTGAGATATAAGCAACTATTGGCAGAAAGGTGGGCTAGTGCAAGTAGGAGTAGTGGGGGTTGAAGAGAGTTGGGATAGTTTTAAAAATGCAGTATTAGAATGTGGGGCAGAAGTTTGTGGCTATAGGAGGGTGGGTGCAGGAGGAAAGAGGAGTGAGTGGTGGAATGAAGAAGTAAAGGGTGTGATAAAAGAGAAAAGGTAGCTTATGAGAGGTTTTTACAAAACAGAAGTGTTAATAGAAGAGCAGAGTATATGGAAAGTAAAAGAAAGGTGAAGAGAGTGGTGAGAGAGTGCAAAGAAGAGCGGATGAAAGAATGGGAGAGGCTCTGTCAAGAAATTTTGCTGAAAACAAGAAAAAATTTTGGAAAAGAAAGCCTAGGGAACGAATGGATTTGTCAGTTAAAAACAGAGTAGGGAGTTAGTAGATGGGGAGCTGGAGGTATTGGGTAGATGGTGGGAATATTTTGAGGAACTTTTAAATGTCGATGAAAAAAGGAGGCGGTAATTTCATGTACTGGCCAGGGAGGTACAACATCGTTTAGGAGTGAAGAAGAGCAGGATGTGAGTGTGGGGGAGGTGCGTGAGGCATTACGTAGAATGAAAGGGGGTAAAACAGCTGGAATTGACGGAATCATGACAGAAATGTTAAAAGCAGGGGAGGATATAGTGCTGGAGTGGTTGGTATTTTTGTATAATAAATGTATGAAAGAGGGGAAGGTACCTAGGGATTGGCAGAGAGCATGTATAGTTCCTTTATATAAAGGGAAGGAGGATAAAAGAGAGTGTAAAAATTATAGGGGAATAAGTGTACTGAGTATACCAGGTAAAGTGTATGGCAGGGTTATTATTGAAAGAATTAGAGGTAAGACAGAGAGTAGGATTGCAGATGAGCAAGGAGGCTTTAGAGTGGGTAGGGGATGTGTAGATCAAGTGTTTACAGTGAAGCATATATGTGAACAGTACTTAGATAAAGGTAGATAAGTTTTTATTGCATTTATGGATTTAGAAAAGGCATATGATAGAGTGGATAGGGGAGCAATGTGGCAAATGTTGCAAGTGTATGGAATAGGTAGTAAGTTACTGAAGGCTGTAAAGAGTTTTATGAGGATAGTGAGGCTCAGGTTAGGGTGTGTAGGAGAGAGGAGATTACTTCCCGGTAAAAGTAGGTCTTAGACAGGGATGTGTAATGTCACCATGGTTGTTTAATATATTTATAGATGGGGTTGTAAAAGTAAATGCTAGGTTGTTGGGGAGAGGGGTGGGATTAAATTATGGAGAATTAAATGCAAAATGGGAGTTGACACAGTTAATTTTTGCTGATGATACTGTGCTTATGGGAGATTCTAAAGAAAAGTTGCAAAGGTTAGTGGACGAGTTTGGGAGAGTGTGTAAAGGTAGAAAGTTAAAAGTGAACATAGATAAGAGTAAGGTGATGAGGGTATCAAACGATTTAAATAAAGAAAAATTGGATATCACATTGGAGAGAGGGATTATGGAAGAAGTAAATGTTTTCAGATATTTGGGTGTTGACCTGTCAGCGGATGGGTTTATGAAGGATGAGGTTAACCATAGAATTGATGAAGGAAAAAAGGTGAGTGGTGCATTGAGGTATCTGTGGAGACAAAAAACGTTATCCATGGAGGCAAAGAAGGGAATGTACGAAAGTATAGTGGTACCAACACTCTTATATGGGTGTGAAGCATGGGTTGCAAATGCTGCAGCGAGGAGGAGGCTGGAGGCAGTGGAGATGTCCTGTCTAAGGGCAATGTGTGGTGTAAATATTATGCAGAAAATTCGGAATGTGGAAATTAGGAGAAGGTGTGGAGTTACTAAAAGTATTTGTCAGAGGGCTGAAGAGGGGTTGTTGAGGTGGTTTGGTCATTTAGAGAGAATGGATCAAAGTAGAATGACTTGGAGAGCGTATAAATCTGTAGGGGAAGGAAGGCGGGGTAGGGGTCGTCCTAGAAAAGGTTGGAGGGAAGGAGTAAAGGAGGTTTTGTGGGCGAGGGGCTTGGACTTCCAGCAAGCATGTGTGAGCGTGTTAGATAGGAGTGAATGGAAACGAATGGTTTTTGGGACATGACGATCTGTTGGAGTGTGAGCAGGGTAACATTTTGTGAAGGGATTCAGGGAAACCAGTTAATTGATTTAATTGGACTTGAGTCCTGGAAATGGGAAGTACAATGCCTGCACTTTAAAGGAGGGGTCTGAGATAGTGACAGCTGGGAGGGACTTTTCTCAGCTGTCGTATCTGAGCTCCTCTGCAAAGACAGTGATTATGTATGAGTGTGGTGAAAGTGTTGAATGATGATGAAAGTATTTTCTTTTTTGGGATTTTCTTTCTTTTTGGGTCACCCTGCCTCGGTGGGAGACGGCCGACTTGTTAAAAAAAAAAAAAAAAAAAAAAAAAAATAGCAGCCAGCTCCACAAATGTATATAGTTGCTATAATAGCAGCCAGCTCCACAAATGTATATAGTTGCTATAATAGCAGCCAGCTCCACAAATGTATATAGTTGCTATAATAGCAGCCAGCTCCACAAATGTATATAGTTGCTATAATAGCAGCCAGCTCCACAAATGTATATAGTTGCTATAATAGCAGCCAGCTCCACAAATGTATATAGTTGCTATAATAGCAGCCAGCTCCACAAATGCATATAGTGGTTTTGATGGCAAAAGACATTTAGAGGTCATGAGGAATGTATATATAAACACATAAGCAGTATAATGTGATCCTTTATTGTGACTTGATAAAGTCCACTGTGTGGGCGAAACGTTGTCAATAAAGGATCACATTATACTGCGTATGTGTATATATTTCCATTGTGTCGGTATTTTATACCATTTATTTTCAGGAATGTATATAGTTGCTATGAGAGCTAAATACATTTAAAGGTCATGAGGATTTTACTTTGTGGGACAAATTCCAAACCTTCCTGACATTTTCTTAATTTACAGGAACGTTCCTCAAACTGCAGGGAACGTTCCTCAAACTGCAGGGAACGTTCCTTAAACTGCAGGGAACGTTCCTCAAATTGCAGGGAACGTTCCTCAAACTGCATAGAACGGTTGTCTAATTGCGAAAAATGTTCAAACTAAAAGGAACGTTCATCATACTGCACGGGGACATTGATCAGGCTGCAGGAAACATTCATCAGACTATTGGAACGTTCATCAAACTACAAGAAACGTTCATCAATCTGCATGGAACTTTCATTAAATGTTCATCAAATTGCAAAGAACGATCATCAGACTGCAGGGCAAGTCAACGAGATTACAGGAAAGTCCATCAGACCGCACTGAACGTTCATCAAATGGCAGGGAACGTTCATTAAATTTGAGGAACATTTAAATTGCAGGAAACCTTTATTATAGTGAAAGGAACGCTCATCAAATTGCAGGGACACATTCTTCAAACTGCAGGGAACGTTAATGAAGTTGTAGAGAACTTTCATCAAACTGCAGGAGTACGTTCATCAAACTGCAGGAATACGTTCATCAAACTGCAGGAGTACGTTCATCAAACAGCAGGAATACGTTCATCAAACAGCAGGAATACGTTCATCAAACTGCAGGAGTACGTTCATCAAACTGCAGGAATACGTTCATCAAACTGCAGGAGTACGTTCATCAAACAGCAGGAATACGTTCATCAAACAGCAGGAATACGTTCATCAAACTGCAGGAGTACGTTCATCAAACTGCAGGAATACGTTCATCAAACTGCAGGAGTACGTTCATCAAACTGCAGGAGTACGTTCATCAAACTGCAGGAATACGTTCATCAAACTGCAGGAGTACGTTCATCAAACAGCAGGAATACGTTCATCAAACAGCAGGAATACGTTCATCAAACAGCAGGAATACGTTCATCAAACAGCAGGAGTACGTTCATCAAATAGCAGGGAAAACATTATTCAAACAGCAGGAATACGTTCATCAAACAGCAGGGAAAACGTTCATCAAACAGCAGGAGTACGTTCATCAAACAGCAGGAGTACGTTCATCAAACAGCAGGAATACGTTATTCAAACAGCAGGAATACGTTCATCAACAGCAGGAATACGTTCATCAAACAGCAGGAATACGTTCATCAAACGGGAGGAATACGTTATTCAAACAGCAGGAATACGTTCATCAAAACAGCAGGAATACGTTATTCAAACAGCAGGAATACGTTCATCAAACAGCAGGAATACGTTCATCAAACCGCAGGAATACGTTCATCAAACAGAACTACGTTCATCAAACAGAACTACGTTCATCAAACAGCGTCAATACGTTCCTGCAATTGTATTAATAGTTCATCAAACAGCATTAACACGTTCATCAAACTCCATTAAACACGTTCATCAGCATTAATACGTTCATCAAACTCCCTTATTGCGTTCATCAAACTCAAAAACGTTCATCAAACTCCATTATTGCGTTCATCAAACTCCATTAATACGTTCATCAAACTCCATTATTGGTTCATCAAACTCCATTATTACGTTCATCAAACTCCATTATT
>WNWK01013455.1:0-45000 GCA_009830355.1 Cherax destructor
CCTGGAGAAGAGAGGAGTGTAGAGGAGAGAGAGAATTTTGGGAGATGTTAAGCGAATGCATAGGAACTTTTGAACCAAATGAGAGAGTAATTGTGGTAGGGGACCTAAATGCTAAAGTGGGAGAAACATGCAGAGAGGGTGTAGTAGGTAAGTTTGGGGTGCTAGGTGTAAATGATAATGGGAGCCCTTTGATTGAACTTTGTATAGAAAGGGGTTTAGTTATAGGTAATACATATTTTAAGAAAAAGAGGATAAATAAGTATACAAGATATGATGTAGGGCGTAATGACAGTAGTTTATTGGACTATGTATTGATAGATAAAAGACTGTTGAGTAGACTTCAGGATGTACATGTTTATAGAGGGCTACAGATATATCAGATCACTTTTAGTTATAGCTACAGTGGGAGTAAAAGGTAGATGGGATACAAGGAAAATAGAATCAGTAAGTAAAAGAGAGGTGAAGGTTTATAAACTAAAAGAGGAGGCAGTTAGGGTAAGATATAAACAACTATTGGAGGATAGATGGGCTAGTGAGAGTGTAGGCAATGGGGTCGAAAATGTATGGGGTAGATTTAAAAATGTAGTGTTAGAGTGTTCAGCAGAAGTTTGTGGTTACAGGCGAGTGGGTGCGGAGGGAAGAGGAGCGATTGGTGGAATGATGATGTAAAGAGAGTAGTAAGGGAAAAAAGTTAGCATATGAGAGGTTTTTACAAAGTAGAAGTGATGCAAGGAGGGAAGAGTATATGGAGAGAAAAGAGAGGTTAAAAGAGTGGTGAAGCAATGTAAAAAGAGAGCAGATGAGAGAGTGGGTGAGATGTTATCAGCAAATTTTGTTGAAAATAAGAAAAGTTTTGGAATGAGATTAATAAGTTGAGGAAGCCTAGAGAACAAATGGATTTGACAGTTAAAAATAGGAGAGGAGAGTTATTAAATGGAGAGTTAGAGGTATCGGGAAGATGGAGAGAATATTTTGAGGATTTGTTAAATGTTGATGAAGACGGGGAAGCTGTGATTTCGTGTGTAGGGCAAGGAGGAATAACATCTTGTAGGAGTGTGGAAGAGCCAGTTGTGGGTGTAGGGGAAGTTCGTGAGGCAGTGGGTAGAATGAAAGGGAGTAAGGCAGCTGGGATTGATGGGATAAAGGTAGAAATGTTAAAAGCAGGTGGGGATATAATTTTGGAGTGGTTGGTGCTATTATTTAATAAATGTATGGAAGAGGGTAAGGTACCTAGGGATTGGCAGAGAGCGTGTATTGTTCCTTTGTATAAAGGCAAAGGGGACAAAAGAGAGTGCAAAAATTATAGGGGAATAAGTCTGTTGAGTGTACCTGGTAAAGTGTATGGTAGAGTTATTATTGAAAGAATTAAGAGTAAAACAGAAAGCAGGATAGCAGATGAACAAGGGGCTTTAGGAAAGGTAGGGGGTGTGTAGACCAAGTGTTTACAGTGAAACATATAGGTGAACAGTATTTGGATAAGGGTAAAGATGTTTTGTGGCATTTATGGATTTGGAAAAGGCGTATGATAGGGTAGATAGGGGGCAATGTGGCAGATGTTGCAGGTGTATGGAATAGGAGGAAGGTTACTGAAAGCAGTGAAGAGTTTTTATGAGGATAGTGAGGCTCAGGTTAGAGTGTGTAGGAGGGAAGGGGACTATTTCCCAGTAAAGGGGTCTTAGACAAGGATGTGTGATGTCACCGTGGTTGTTCAATATATTTATAGATGGGGTTGTAAGAGAAGTGAATGCGAGGGTCTTTGCAAAAGGTGTTGGGCTAAAATATAAAGAAGCAAATGCAAAGTAGGAGTTGTCACAGTTGCTTTTTGCTGATGACACTGTGCTTTTGGGAGATTCTGAAGAGAAGCTGCAGAGGTTGGTGGATGAATTTGGTAGGGTGTGTAAAAGAAGAAAATTGAAAGTGAATATAGGAAAGAGTAAGGTGATGAGGATAACAAAAAGAATAGGTGACGAAAGATTGGATATCAGATTGGAGGGAGAGAGTATGGAGGAGGTGAATGTATTCAGATATTTGGGAGTGGACATGTCGGCGGATGGGTCTATGAAGGATGAGGTGAATCATAGAATTGATGAGGGAAAAGGGTGAGTGGAGCACTTCGAGTCTGTGGAGACAAAGAACCTTGTCCATGGAAGTAAAGAGGGAATGTATGAGAGTATAGTTATACCAACGCTCTTATATGGGTGTGAAGCATGGGTGATGAATGTTGCAACGAGGAGAAGGCTGGAGGCAGTGGAGATGTCATGTCTGAGTTTAATGTGTGGTGTGAATATAATGCAGAGAATACGGAGTTTGGAAATTAGGAGGAGGTGCGGGATTACCAAAACTATTATCCAGAGAGCTGAGGAGGGGTGGTTGAGGTGATTCGGACATGTAGAGAGAATGGAACGAGACAGAGTGACTTCGAGAGTGTATAAATCTGTAGTGGAGGGAAGGCGGGGTAGGGGTCGGCCTAGGAAAGGTTGGAGGGAGGGGGTAAAGGAAGTTTTGTGTGCGAGGGCTTGGATTTCAAGCAAGCATGTGTGAGCGTATTTGATAGGAGTGAATGGAGGCATATGGTTTTTAATACTTGACGTGCTGTTGGAGTGTGAGCAAAGTAACATTTATGAAGGGATTCAGGGAAACCGGCAGGCCGGACTTGAGTTCTGGAGATGGGAAGTACAGTGCCGGCACTCTGAAGGAGGGGTGTAAATGTTGCAGTTTTATAACTGTAGTGTAAAGCACCCTTCTGGCAAGACAGTGATGGAGTGAATTATGATGAAAGTTTTTCTTTTCGGGCCACCCTGCCTTGGTGGGAATCGGCCGATGTGTTAATAAAAAAAAATAAAAAAAAAAAAAAAAAAAAAAATATATATATATATATATATATATATATATATATATATATATATATATATATATATATATATATATATATATATATATATTTCAACAAGTCGGCCGTCTCCCACCAAGGCAGGGTGACCCAAAAAGAAAGAAAATCCCCAAAAAGAAAATACTTTCATCATCATTCAACACTTAGACCACACTCATATATAATCACTGTCTTTGCAGAGGCGCTCAAATACGACAGCTGAGTATAGTTCCTTCCAGTTGTCACTATCCCAGACCCCTCCTTTAAAGTGCAGGCATTGTACTTCCCATTTCCAGGACTCAAGTCCAACTAAATCATTTAACTGGTTTCCCTGAATCCCTTCACAAAATGTTACCCTGCTGACACTCCAACAGCTCGTCAGGTCCCCAAAACCATTCGTCTCCATTCACACATGCTTCCTGGAAGTCCAAGCCCCTCGCCCACAAAACCTCCTTTACCCCCTCCCTCCAACCTTTTTTAGGACGACCCCTACCCCGCCTTCCTTTACCTACAGATTTATATGCTCTCCAAGTCATTCTACTTTGATCCATTCTCTCTAAATGACCAAACCACCTCAACAACCCCTCTTCAGCCCTTTGACAAATACTTTTAGTAACTCCACACCTTCTCCTAATTTCCACATTCCGAATTTTCTGCATAATATTTGCACCACACATTGCCCTTAGACAGGACATCTCCACTGCCTCCAGCCTCCTCCTCGCTGCAGCATTTGCAACCCATGCTTCACACCCATATAAGAGTGTTGGTACCACTATACTTTCGTACATTCCCTTCTTTGCCTCCATGGATAACGTTTTTTGTCTCCACAGATACCTCAACGCACCACTCACCTTTTTTCCTTCATCAATTCTATGGTTAACCTCATCCTTCATAAACCCATCCGCTGACACGTCCACTCCCAAATATATGAAAACCTTTACTTCTTCCATAATCCCTCTCTCCAGTGTGATATACAATTTTTCTTTATTTAAATCGTTTGATACCCTCATCACCTTACTCTTATCTATGTTCACTTTCAACTTTCTACCTTTACACACCCTCCCAAACTCGTCCACTAACCTTTGCAACTTTTCTATAGAATCTCCCATAAGCACAGTATCATCAGCAAAAAAGTAACTGTGTCAACTCCCATTTTGCATTTATTTCCCCATAATTTAATCTCACCCCTCTCCCCAACACCCTAGCATTTACTTATTTTACAACCCAATCTATAAATATATTAAACAACCATGGTGACATTACACATCCCTGTCTAAGACCTACTTTTACCGGGAAGTAATCTCCCTCTCTCCTACACACCCTAACCTGAGCCTCACTATCCTCATAAAAACTCTTTACAGCCTTCAGTAACTTACTACCTATTCCATACACTTGCAACATTTGCCACATTGCTCCCCTATCCACTCTATCATATGCCTTTTCTAAATCCATAAATGCAATAAAAACTTATCTACCTTTATCTAAATACTGTTCACATATATGCTTCACTGTAATCACTTGATCTACACATCCCCTACCCACTCAAAAGCCTTTTTGCTCATCTGCAATCCTCCTCTCTGTCTTACCTCTAATTCTTTCAATAATAACCCTGCCATACACTTTACCTTGTATACTCAGTAAACTTATTCCCCTATAACTTTTACACTCTATTTTATCCCCCTTCCCTTTATATAAAGGAACTATACATGCTCTCTGCCAATCCCTAGGTACCTTCCCCTCTTTCAACCAACCACTCCAGCACTATATTCCCCCCTGCTTTTCAACATTTCTGTCATGATCCCGTCAGTTCCAGCTGCTTTACCCCCTTTCATTCTACGTAATGCCTCACGCACCTTCCCCACACTCACATCCTGCTCTTCTTCACTCCTAAACGATGTTGTACCTCCCTGGCCAGTACATGAAATTACCGCCTCTCTTTTTTCATCGACATTTAAAAGTTCCTCAAAATATTCCCGCCATCTACCCAATACCTCCAGCTCCCCATCTACTAACTCCTCTACTCTGTTTTTAACTGACAAATCCATTGGTTCCCTAGGCTTTCTTTCCTTGTTTATCTCACTCCAAAATGTTTTCTTGTTTTCAGCAAAATTTCTTGACAGAGTCTCTCCCATTCTTTCATCCGCTCTTCTTTTGGACTCTCTCACCACTCTCTTCACCTTTATTTTACACTTCATATACTCTGCTCTTCTATTAACACTTCTGTTTTGTAAAAACCTCTCATAAGCTACCGTTTTCTCTTTTATCACACCCTTTACTTCTTCATTCCACCACTCACTCCTCTTTCCTCCTGCACCCACCCTCTTATAGCCACAAACTTCTGCCCCACATTCTAATACTGCATTTTTAAAACTATCCCAACTCTCTTCAACATC
This sequence comes from Cherax destructor, assembly GCA_009830355.1. Lineage (NCBI taxonomy): Eukaryota > Metazoa > Arthropoda > Malacostraca > Decapoda > Parastacidae > Cherax > Cherax destructor. The sequence continues at coordinate 5,263 of WNWK01013455.1, forward strand.
CCCACTACTCCTACTTGCACTAGCCCACCTTTCTGCCAATAGTTGCTTATATCTCACCCTAACTTCCTCCTCCCTTAGTTTATACACTTTTACCTCTCTCTTACTTGCTGTTGCCATTTTCTTTTTGTCCCATCTAGCTTTTACTCTAACTGTAGCTACAACCAAATAATGATCTGATATATCCGTTGCCCCTCTATAAACATGTACATCCTGAAGCCTACCCATCAACCTTTTATCCACCAATACATAATCCAACAAACTACTTTCCTTACGTGCTATATCATACCTTGTATATTTATTTATCCTCTTTTTCATAAAATATGTATTACTTATTACCAAACCTCTTTATACACATAGCTCAATTAATGGTTCCCCATTTACATTTACCCCTGGCACCCCAAATTTACCTACTACTCCCTCCACAACATTTTTACCCACTTTAGCATTAAGATCCCCAACCACAATTACTCTCTCACTTGGTTCAAAACTCCCCACACACTCACTCAACATTTCCCAAAATCTTTCTCTCTCCTCTACACTTCTCTCTTCTCCAGGTGCATAAACACTTACTATAACCCATTTTTCACATCCAACCTTTATTTTACTCCACATAATCCTTGAATTTATACATTTATATTCCTTCTTTACCTGCCATAACTGATTATTCAACTTATTGAAACTCTTGACCTAATCCCATTTATTTCTCCCCACTGAAACTCTCCTACCCCCTTCATCTTTGTCTCACTTAAGGCCAGGACATCCAGCTTCTTTTCATTCATAACATCTACAATCATCTCTTTCTTATCATTCGCACAACATCCACGCACATTCAAACATCCCACTTTGACGATTTTCTTCTTTTTCTTTTTAGTAAGCTATACAGGAAAAGGGGTTACTAGCCCATTGTTCCCGGCATTTTAGTTGACTTTTACAACACGCATGGCTTACGGAGGAAAGATTCTTATTCCACTTCCCCATGGATATGAAAGGAAAAGCAATAAGAACAAGAACTATTAAGATAAAATCAAAGAAAACTCAGATGAGTGTGTATACATAAACGTGTACATGTTTGCGTAGCGTGACCTAAGTGTAAGTAGAAGTAGCAAGACGTACCTGAAATCTTGCATGTTTATGAGACAGAAAAAAGACACCAGCAATCCTACCATCATGTAAAACAGTTTCAGGATTCAGTTTCACAGTCACCTGACAGGACGGTAGTACCTCCCTGGGTGGTTGCTGTCTACCAACCTACTACCTACAATATATATATATATATATATATATATATATATATATATATATATATATATATATTAGAGAGAGAGAGAGAGAGAGAGAGAGAGAGATTTGGCTTTCTGGATGATTACCTCTTAAGATAAATTACTATAACCAGCCAGTTTCTTTATGAGCGATCAAAGAAAAAGAAGGCCAGTAGCGTATAAGTTGTTGTTGCTGTGAACATTTGCTGACAAACTCCCCAGACATAGACGGCAACGACGTTTAATGGCATTAGCTTATCAATGATTCAACGTTAATAGGGAGGAAATTAGTTTCGATGGTGTTGAACGTTAGTTAGGAGGCACACTGTTGTGACAATAATAAACCCTCAACAGAATTCACAAGAAATGACGTTAATTTGCAGTTTGTATTCTCATAACTTTTAATTCATATTTTTAATGCGACATTGCTGAGATTTTTACCATTAGCAATGCGTGAAATGTTATTTATTGTAGGTTGTAGTGAAAATTTTGTTAATTTAATTATCGAATGTTGAGAATTAAAAAATATTTATGTATGTTGGTTGGCACCAAATACTTATTAAAGAAATATAAAAACTGTTCAAGAGAACATCAGACCTAGTATAATTTACGTTTTATAACAGTGTAATTATTTAAGAGATTTATTCCATTTATGTAAGACTGCGAGCACTGCAGAGCCGTAATGGTTCAAATCTGGGACCTTGATCGCTTCCAATGGTCATTAGTGGTACTACTGAGTACCGTAGAGTGAGGATGGTAGGGCGCGTGCTCGATGTGGAGACGGTATGGTGGTGGGAGCCAGGCCAGAGCAGACGGGCAGTGCAGTGGTGGCTGTGTTAGTGGCACTACCTACCTGAGCTTCACTCGGACACATACTCTTGCTGGCTCTCTCGTGTCGTCGCTCACCGCCGTTGTCCACACCAAGGCTACACATCTCCTAAAGCTACTGCTATGTACACAACTATGGTTGCTAACTTGAACTGAGTGACAGCTTATCCTAGGCCACATTTAAAACTACTTTAACATGAAGGAAATATGATGTTTCTCGACGTGATCTTCAGCGAATGTTCTTATTTCTTCACTTTTAAAATTATAACCCTGGACTCCGCCTTACCAAGTAGAGTTGTTAATTAAAGGAATTATAAGAGACAGCGACAAAGAAAATAAGTGAAGGAGTTGAAAAAAGTTTTGAGTGTATATTAATATGATAAATGGATTTCCTCGTACTGAAACATTCTTGTCAAAATTAATTTCTAAATGTACTGCATAATACTTGCCTTAAGTCTCTAATCGTTACATACTTGGAAATACTAATACTAACTGAAAATAATCATGTATAGAATATCATTATAAGTGATCCAAGAACTTCAAGAATGTACAGATAAAAGTTTCCAGTGAAGATATAAATACACTTTCTTTATGAGAAGAGAATTTTTAATGTTATGAAATAATTTTCACATACTAATGAAGACTAGCATTGCATGTTGACTAGCATTGCATGTTGCAGCCAGATGAAACAAGGCAAGCGTGAGTGTGACATTGTATGTTGACAAGCTAGTCAAGCTAACATGTCTGTGTATATATTCAACAAAGTGCATTATTTTTCAAAGAGGTGCTGACGGTAGCCTGTAATAATAAGGTGACATACAATGTTTTCTTAGGAGATTTACAGCATTGCATCCCATCATTATCTCGTGTACATATATATACTGTACATATACAAATTTATAAAGTAGAGACAAGCTATATCGTGCTGATCAGAGTTTAGAAAAATCACAATTACTCTTTGAATTAACATCCCAACAGTAAAATATATTTTTTATAAATATTTTAGAGAATAAATACAATAAACTGGACAGATTAGCCTCTAAAAAGCAATATCCGAGTGTATGTAATATCAAGTTTTTAAGGACAACTAGAATTAATTTTTCATGTAAGTTTAACATCAACAAAAGGTATAGTTCCCCTCTGTATATAAAACATGTGAAGGAAACTCCAGGTTTCTCTTTACCAGAGATTTGCCCAATGACAATGTGAGAGAAAGAAACATCTCAAAACACAGGTAATACAGAATGAAAAGCTTCCTTATTCTTACGACCATGATGCGCGATACTAGAAAAATAATTTAAGATGATAAACACAACTGCCTACTTGACATTAAATATAGAAGTCAAATCTTCCACGTAATGTACAAAACTCCAACTTAGAAAGAGCAATGTGCAGCAGTTCTCACTTACAACTTTACCTTTAGCAGGCTAGTAAGGTATCCTGAAAAAAAATATGATAATGACATTTTCTAACGTGAACTGAAAAACACGTATGAAGTAAGACACGAAGAACTGAATAAAACTCTGATGAACTGAGAACAAATTTGATGAATTAAAACCTCTGAAAGTGTGACAAGAAAAAGAAGTAGGACATTAGTGAAAGAGTGAGCCATCGAGTTGGACGTGAGAAAGGGCCTGGAGCGATGTGTCGTGCGATGCTGGCCGTGGCTGTCTTGGGAATTTCAATCATTTTGGCCCTTCTTCCACTCAGCTGCGGGGAGGCACACGCCGCTCCACCCAGAGGTGAGTAGAATTTCCCAAGTGGGCTTTTTCAGTGCACTGCATAAATAGGTAAAGCGTGAGAGACATACTGTGTAAATACACAGTTAAATACACACACACAAACACACACCACACACACACACACACACACACACACACACACACACTATATATATATATATATATATATATATATATATATATATATATATATATATATATATATATATATATATATATATATATATATATATATATATATATATATATATATATATATATATATATATATATATATATATATATATATATATACATACGTACATACATACATATATATAGTTCAGATATTTTACAAACAAGTAAACAATCAAATAATATTAGTTTATGAGGTCTAAAGCATTGGAACTATACTTGGGTTATTATGGCAACAATGAATCTCTACACAAACATTCAATAATAATAATAATAATAATAATAATAATAATAATAATAATATAATATCAATAGTAATAATAATAATAATAATAATAATAATAATGATAATAATAATAGTAATAATCAGGAACACCTTCATTCCTGGAATAGTGAATAAAATAAAGTCCTCTGTATATACAGTGATCTACACCTCCTTCAAACATCTATGTATCCGGTGAGATTCACACCTCTCGGTGTACATACAGAAATTCCCTCCAGTCGGTGTATTAAACACCCTCAGAAACACAGCTATTCACGTATGTAAACAAAGATAATCCTCGGTATATATGAGTATTCCCGTTGGTATTATACAATCAGATATTATTAATTTGCCGCATTAGCAGAAAACATGCAACATCCGCATGCGTTATGTTGGAATGTTCGTTCAACACAAACTCGGAAATATAGTTTTCGTGTGAACACTTTGCTTTTTTGTGAACACCTAATATTTTTGTGAACACTTAATATTCTTGTGAACATTTGGCATTCTTGTGAACATCTGATTTTCTCATGAACACTTGGCTTTCTTCATAATGCCTGTTTTTTTGTGAACACTTAAATATCTTTTGAACACTCACTATTCTCATGAACATTTTTTTAAACACCTGGTGTTCTTGTTAACACTATGCTTTCTAGTGAACACTTAGCTTTCTAGTAGTGAACACTTAGGTTTCTTTGAACACATAGCTTGTGAACATTTGTCTTTTTTGTGAGCATCTGGCTTTCTTGCGAACACTTGAATTTCTTGTGAACATCTGGCTTTCTTGTGAACATCTGGCTTTCTTGTGAACATCTGGCATTCTTTTGAACATCTGGCTTTCTTGTGAACATCTGGCTTTCTTGTGAACATCTGGCTTTCTTGTGAACATCTGGCTTTCTTGTGAACATCTGGCTTTCTTGTGAACATCTGGCTTTCTTGTAAACATCTGGCTTTCTTGTGAACATCTGGCTTTCTTGTGAAGATTTCACTTTCTTGTGAAAATCTGGCTTTCTTGTGAAGATGTCACTTTCTTGTGAACATCTTGCTTTCTTCTGAACCTCTCATTTTCTTGTGATCATCTTAGTTTCTGGTGAATATCCCTATTTCTTTAAAACATTTTTTTTGGGTGAACACTTGGCATTTTTTGTGAACACTTTATATGCGAACATTTATCTTTTTTCCTGAACACTTGGCTGGTGAGCACTTAGCTTTTTTGAGCACTTTGATTTTGTGAACTTTTGACTTTTTTTCGTTAACACTTGAATTTGTTTACGAATACTCTTGTTTTGTGAGCACTGAGCATTACGGTGAAGGAGCATGTGTGCTCACTCTAGGGATGGACGCGCAGGAGAGGATATTGATCCCATCCCTGAATATTTCTCCTGACATGCCAAACCTTCAGGGCAAGGGAGAGGAGGGGAAGGGACCTTAATACACGTGAAGGGATCTAAACTTATTGAATTCGTGTCTCCTTCCTATGCGCTGGATCAGACCTGATTACCTCCCGGCTCCCCAAACACCGTATGACTCCTACACTGCCATAACAAATAATAATCGTGTTATATTCTTCCTCCGTTATCTAAAATATAAAACTTGTCCTGTTTCCTGATGGACCTTGCCTAACCTAACCTGAATTATTAAATAAACGCTTATCTATAGAGAGAGATATGCACTTTTCGGTGTACAAGCAGAGACATTCACAAATATATTCAGACAGACTTTCCATAATCAACGCCTCCGAATATGAAAAGAATCTCACCTTAAATGTCACTTGTTATTATTATTATTTTTATTTTTATTTATCGAGAGGAGCTAAATCCATAGGAGTTATACCGCGTCAATGGCATGAAAGATAATCAGGTCTGATGCAAAGAAAGAGAATAAAATTCTACTTCCTAGCATCAAACAACATCTTCATGAGAGGTTGGCGGGTATATATAAGGAATCATGAATATTTCAGTCTATTTCCACCAAAGAAATATATCAATATGCCATATTACTCACTGCAGTATTTTTTTAAATAAATAAATATACAGACTATGAGCTGTTAACCTACCACAGAGGATTTCGAATCCCAGCCATATCTTACATTCTACCATTCCCTATCATGCAACACACAACATCCGACAAACATGCAGGTACCTAATTTCTGCAAGGTTAACAGTAGCTGAAGTGTTATAAGACATGCTCATACTTCATGTTACGGAAAAAAAGAGAAGTCGTTAGATTTTATTTAAAGCCGAGTGTTCCAAATTAACGTGAGTGTACGAGATATATGAATATTAAGGTAATTCGGATGAGAAACAAACATCACGTTCTACTCTTCAACATCCCGAAGCAACACAGATAACGTCCATTTTCAAAATTTCATTCGATTGACAGAGAAAGTGTAGAGCACTTCACAAAGAATGTCAAAAATACAAACTGTCCGTCATTCATTCATGTATATAAAATTGATTCCACTCTTTTTTTTTTTTTATTATTTCGTAAGCCGTGTCCACGCGTCGACACACAGATCATATACGTATACGTCTCACACTAGTGCCTTTGACGTCACTTGTGTGCACTTTTTCACTATTTACATTATTTCTTATTCTTCCTCTCTCTCTCTCTCTCTCTCTCTCTCTCTCTCTCTCTCTCTCTCTCTCTCTCTCTCTCTCTCTCTCTCTCTCTCTCTCTCTCTCTCTCTCTCTCTCTCTCTCTCTCTCTCTCTCTCTCTCTCTCTCTCTCTCTCTCTCTCTCTCTCTCTCTCTCTCTCTCTCTCTCTCTCTCTCCAAGCGATTTCATGAACTCTTACGTTATCAAGAACCTATAAAAATAAAAGAACAGCAGAAACCTATATAAGGCTGAGATATATCCTCAGGGTCACGTCTGGCATTACATCCGACCTATTATGATGAGGGTAGGATGGTCGAGGACTTGTCAAACATAGCTTAAATTCTTCCCAAATTGTATTAATTATGAATCAGTTAAATTTGTATAAACCTAAACCATATATTTATATTAAAACCTAAACTTTATTTTATGAAGTTTGATTCATTTATATATCCCTCAACCATAGACGTGCTTGATACAAAGTTCTCGGCCTGTTCTAGGTTCTACGTCTGTTTTAGCAAGGTTAGGATGCCATGTTAATTTTCGTGACAAATACAATTAAGCATACTTTTGATTATTCGAGTGAATACATTTTAAAATACTGAACATAAATATGAAAGGTGTGTGTATGTGAATGTGTGTACTCACCTAATTGTGATTGCAGGGATCGATTCATAGCTCCTGAACCGGCGTCTTTACTGGTAGCTACTTGGTCCACTCTCTCTCCCTGCTTCATGAGCTTCATCATACCTCTTCTTAAAGCTATGAATGGATTCTGCCTATTCCACTTCCTGACAACTCTTGGACTGAAAAATACTTCCTAACATCCCTGTGACTCATCTCAGTCTTCAACTTTCAATTGTGACCCTTGTTGCTGTGTCCTACCTCTGAAACACCCTGTCCCTACTTTTCATTTCCTCTCAGTACTTTATATGTCGTTATCATGTCATCCCTATTCCTCCTGACCTTCAATGTTCTCAGGTCGATTTCCCTTAATTAACCTCTCCTCGTAGGACATACCCATTAGCCCCGGGACTAGTCTTGCTGTAAACATGTGCACTGTGTGTATACTCCTTTACATGTGTTGAATCTCAGCTTATAGCACTATCTCTAGATATTTGCCAAGGCTACTTCCTCGTGGGCTCTTTCATGCAGCCTAACTCCATGCTTCGGTCAAGTCCATCCTGAAGCTTAGCAAATACTTCCTGATATTCTTGAGGCACGTATGTGTCATTATCTTCCAACTGTGTAGATGAATGGTTCAGAGAACCGACAAGTTATAAATTAGACACATATGCAACATTTAGGTGTCTTTATTGAGGAAACGTTTCGCCACACAGTGGCTTCATCAGTCCAATACAAAGTAGAAAGGTGTAAGGAGAGTAGGAGTTTTGAGGTAATCAGTCCCTCGGCCTGGAGTCGATGTGTTCAGTCCATCAATCTTGTAGAATGTACTGCATATGTCCGTAGAGGTGGCTTATATACTGTAGTCAGGTGAGGTGAAGCAGCAGGAGGCGGGGTCATAGTGGTACCATCCACTAGTCGAAGTAGGTCTTCGTCCAAAGGTTGGACAAGTGTTGAAGAATTCGGTTGTATTAAGATCCCTGACTCACCTGACTACAGTATATAAGCCACCTCTACGGACATATGCAGTACATTCTACAAGATTGATGGACTGAACACATCGACTCCAGGCCGAGGGACTGATTACCTCAAAACTCCTACTCTCCTTACACTTTTCTACTTTGTATTGGACTGATGAAGCCACTGTGTGGCGAAACGTTTCCTCAATAAAGATACCCAAATGTTGCATATGTGTCTAATTTATAACTTGTCGGTTCTCTGAACCATTCATCTACACCCTGTCTGACACAGTAATATCTTGGGATCTTAATACAACCGAATTCTTCAACACTTGTCCAACCTTTGGACGAAGACCTACTTCGACTAGTGGATGGTACCACTATGACCCCGCCTCCTGCTGCTTCACCTCACCTGACTACAGTATATAAGCCACCTCTACGGACATATGCTGTACATTCTACAAGATTGATGGACTGAACACATCGACTCCAGGCCGAGAGACTGATTACCTCAAAACTCCTACTCTCCTTACACCTTTCTACTTTGTATTGGACTGATGAAACCACTGTGTGGCGAAACGTTTCCTCAATAAAGATACCCAAATGTTGCATATGTGTCTAATTTATATCTTCCAACTGTGCCTTGCTGTGCTCGTTTTCCTCGTTTTAGAACTGTTTATCCCTTTCCACACATCAAATCCTTTGGGTTTTTCTATGTTTTCTTCGTGTCTTTCCAGGTTGTTCATGTTTCTTCATCCTCTTGTCCTTACTTAATTTTCCTTAGTTCCTGCAGTAGCCTGATATATGTTTTAAATAGTAAATAACCCAATATCGAGATTCATGAATGATATTTATACATGTCAAGCGAGCATTCGATGTAGAGGTTATTCAGTTGATGGGTGTCTCTGGCGATATGCTCGGCATTATGCTCACCTCTACGTCTCTTTTTTATTGAGTGATGTTTACAGCCTCGACCTGTGTGTGTGTGTGTGTGTACTCACCTATTTGTGATTGCAGGGGTCGAGACTCAGCTCCTGGCCCTGTGTGTGCCTAAGTGAAGAAAAGCAATCAATAAAGGTGAAAACCAATTTGATTTATTACATCTTGTTTCATCATTTATTACATGTCTAAATGTAGTGTGTGCGTGTGTGTGTTTTATTGTTTTTTGGCAGTTACTGGAGCATAGTTATGCTCGTGCTTTGTATAATCGGAATTAATTTTTCATTTGCAATTTTTGGGTCTCGGGATCCATTAGCAAACACTATCTATTCTTGGATCCTATACCAGTAGTGCACTAATCGGTTTATGGAAAAAATAAATGGGTATATTTTCTTGTCATTTCGGTACTATTTATTTCACAGCCTGCTAAGATATCTTCGCTATCTAGTTTATTAAATAATTTATGATCTATTATGCGGTTATCAAATTTCCTCTTTACAAACATATCTTCTAACGAGAATATCTACAATTTCCTCTGTTCGTTGCGATTCATTTTTCTTAACTCTGGAATACATTTTGAAACTCACCCTTGAAAATAATATATATATTTTTTTTTTTTTTTTTTTTTGGGGGGTTGGATACCATACTACGGTGGAATATTCTGAACTGGAAATTAATTTTTTCAACGTAGATGAATGGTTAGACTAGTGGCTCTCGTTAGAAAGGCCTAAAGGAATCAGTTATATATGAGTTTTTAAAAAATAAATTTATATAGTTTAAAAATAAATTTAAATCATTAAAAATAAATTTATATCTTTTAAAAATAAATTTATATAGTTTTTACTGATTTGGCTGATCCTATCATGGTAATTTCGTCAGGAAATATGACAAATCACTGTTGATTATTATGACCTGTTGGCATACTGGAACTAGACTTTACACCCCTTTAGAAAAAAAAAACAAGAGGATCCCTACCTAACGTCAAAAGATAGAGTTGATGCTCCTCACATATAGAACGCAAACCCTTATGTGACATGGATGTATTGTGTAATACCGAGATGTCAATCACTTGGTAACGCAGTAAACTGTAAACCAGAAATCGCTGGCAAGAAAGATGCTATCCCTCAGTGTATGTACACTGAGAGGTGTTATCTCTTGTATCTACACTGAGAAGTTTTACGGTATCACTAATAATATATATATATATATATATATATATATATATATATATATATATATATATATATACATATATATACATACTGACAGATTTATGTCTCTCGGTGTACGTACCCTAAAAAGATGTTATCTCAGTGTCATCACACTAAGAGGTGTATATGTCTGTCTCAGTGTGTTTCTCAGTATGTATACGCACACTGAAAGATGTATCTTTCAGTGTGTGTAAACTCGGAGCACTGGATGTATTAAGATTCAGTAAACTGAAAGATATCTCTCAGTGTATATACAGTGAGAGGTAACATCCCTCAGTGCACATACACTGAGGTGTATATACACACTGAGAGAAGCGTATCTCTGTGTATATGCACTGAGAGGTATCACTCACGTTCCTTACTTATCATATAAGAAACAACCCCATGTGTCATGTATGAGAAATCTGTTTAGTAAATTTGTTCACTAAAATCCTAACACACAGTTATGCTTTGAAAAGTTCTTTATGTTTTATATACAAAAAAAATAGCAAGTTTAATTTGTATAGTGTAAACGTAAATTTCTGTTATAATGATAATGGAGAAATATTTCCACTTTTAAAGTATAATGTCTGTTATACTTTCTTTGCACTTGTGTCTTTGTTGTCAGCGCTTTCCTCTCGCAAGTCAGTGGTCTGTTTTCTTTGGCCTGGCAAGACTCCTGGCAGCCACTACTGGTACTTGCTACATTAAATATGTACTCGGGTGTTAGGTGACTGTTATGGCTCGCATTGTTGGAAAGTGTGTACTGTTACCTTAACTGGAGCTACATTGGAATGGGAAGAATGTTGTAAGAGTTGCTAAACGTTTTATTCTATATTATGAAAACCAACATTCATGGTAAAAGCACGCACACGCACACACACATTTCCATTGTAAGGGATTTTAAAAAAAAATGGAGCTAGGATATCAGTCTGCGAGCATAAACTGTGTTTAAAAAATAATAAAATAAGAAAGGGAGGAATACATGTGCAACAGTTGGGTATCTTCATTTTAAAACATTTCGCCTACACAATAGACTTCTTCAGTCACATACAGAGGCAGCATGTGTAGCAGTGAAATGAAGATGATGTAATCAGTCCATCAACCTTGAAGAAATAGTATTTGAGGTGGTCAGTCCCTCAGCCTAGTGGAGCTGCACTCTTCTCCAGGCTTAGAGACTGACCACCTATCTCCAAGGTTGATAGACTGATTACATCATCATCATTTCACTACTACACCCGCTGCCTCTGTATTTGACTGAAGAAGCCTACTGTGTAGGCAAAATATTTCAACAATAAAGATACCCAAGTTATTTTATACCATTTTCAACATAAGGGAGGAATACCTTATTGATTTTGATTTCCGCGTCTAACACTTGAAACACTGATTCCTCCCCCAGTCTCTCATTACTCATTTTGTTTTTATATACGTTTTCGGGTGAGGATATTTATCATATCTTGCAGTGATCATCCATTGATCTCAGCACACAGTGGGAGGATGGGGTGGAGGGCTAACTGGCATGTCCCTCACAACATGTAGTAGCTTTGGCCAATTACCAATGAAATCATAAAATAGAATTGAAACATTCATATAAATTGATATTTCCCCCAGGTGAAATGCAGACACTACGTTTTATATATTTTCTTAGACCTTGAGAGTTTCGAAATTCTCTCAATAGATGGCGCTAGCTGTTTCCAGCATGAATGACTGGCGACACTCGTACCTTTTCATCACTTCAGCTCACTGAACAATACTATTGTTGTTTTGTTATCATGTATAAATTATATCCTTATTTTTTGGTTATATAAGCAAAGAAAAAAAACCGTTGTTGGGTGAGTTTCATGGCATACAACATTATAAATATAAATTTTATATATTTGTTATAACATAATTGAACGTTTATTTATATTTCAACATTCACTGATATTGCCTTCAACAGTTCGGAATTAATGAAGAATATCCAAGAGTGCTGAGTTCTGTTTAACATGTAAGTTTCAGTAAGTCGTAAGGAATAGTTTGTGGAACAGTTCCCAATGTGTAATGGAAAACCCAGATTGGTAGAGAAGTTGTGTGAAATTCCTCGCAAATGTGTAATCTATTTGTGATGAGGGATTCTGGGAACTGCTTGGCTGTCTCCCTCTAGAAACACATTCCTTAAAAACATTTATTTCGGCTTAAAGGGCGAGAATATTTTCTCATCAGAATTATAGCAATGAAGGAAATAAACAGGTTCAGAGAGAATTAATCAGTAAGACAGACTACTCTGGAGGGCAACAACACCCACATGGTGTACCCTGATACAGTCGCTTCAGGAGTTATGGTATTCATTCCCTTACTGAACTGTGGTTACACTGTCCACCGAAGAATCAAAACTAACACCACCATATCACTCTGAGAGGCTGTGGGAACCTACTTAACATATGTTAATCAACATGTGTATTATTGAGCTGATGTGTACTGGAGAGCAATAGTCAGACCAACCAACGCTACAGCCACTACTTCTACTACTATTACTACTATTTCAACTACTACTACTACTACTACTACTACTACTACTACTACTACTACTACTACTATTGCTACTACTACGCCTCAGTTTAAACATGCACGTGAAATCTTTATCTCTGTGTTTTATGTGTGTGTCTGTTTGACTATATGTCTATGTCTTTCAATCTTCTTTTAAGTATTTGTCTAATCGACTGTTTATCTCTGTTTTGTTTGAAAGTTTATGTTATCTTACTACAATCTCTCTCGTTATCTGACTAAACATGTTAGTGCAAAAAACATACACAATATAAATATAAATATACACAAAAGTACTCAAACAACCTATTTGACAAAAGGAATAAGAATGTTCATTGAAATCAGATTAGTTAGTTTTTTTTTTTAGATTTAAAACCCATTTTCCAGGACAGCGACTGTGAAGAATATTTTAATTCCTAAAATTGGATGCAACCCACAAGACTCAGGTGATACCCCGGTACCTATTTACTGCTACGCGAGAACGAGTAATAGGTGTTTGCAAACTTTTTCGAAGTCTCCTTTACCCCAAGTTTGAAGCCGGGTTCATTGATTGTGAGCCGGATGCGCTACCACTAACTAAATGAATGGCTATAAGTAGTGTCTTCACACTGACATTTAATTATACTAATGTTACTACTACAAATAATAATAATACTGCTATTACCACTACTATTACGAATGTTAATAAAATTACTATTAATACTAATATTATTAATACTAATACAATTACTACTACTACTACTACTACTACTATTACTACTACCACCACTACTGCAACTGACTCACGAAACAGTAAAAACAACGACTGCAAACAAATCACAGAACGGGTGAGGATTAATCATACAGGCGAGTGCGCTAACCACAACTATAACTAATATGTCCATCCCCTCTACAATCGTATATACACTATGACAATTAAGAACACAAAAAAAATATTTAACCGGGCTGCTTACTCTTGCTCACCTCTCTCTTCATGTCTAGCAAAATAATTATTCACCGTTATATATTCCACCAATCCTTCCTATCCTTGCAGCCAATACTGTATTCAGAAATTAAACCCACTATACTAAAATTACGTTGACAATAACGCACTTTTCTGTCTGTTCACTTTTTAACTCATTACACGTTACATGTAAATGGTTTCAAAAAAATTATCCGTGAGTAATGGACGACAAAAACAATTCGTGACTGGTAAAGCTCTTAATATACACTCAGGCTCCAAGTGATCTCTCTGGAGCAAGTTGGAAGCTGGAGCATCTTAGTCACTCACACATCCTTATCTCTCTCTCTCTCTCTCCTCTCTCTCTCTCTCTCTCTCTCTCTCTCTCTCTCTCTCTCTCTGCATGTCTCTCGCACTCTCTATCTCTATTATTTACACAAGGGTATCATTGCGTTTAAGAGTTTCTACCTTTATTTTCCAGGTAAGAGCTGTTGCATACCACAGCTCAGTGGAAAGTCTTTTTTATTGTTATGAAACATAAAAATAGGAAACAGGATGAAGCTGGAGCCAGCTGTGGGCCAGCGATTTCATTTGGTCAATTGACTTTATTTCATGGATATTGTTATGCTGTACGAACAAGTTCTAGACGTGAGTCATTCTAAGAATGAATGATCTCAGATGAAGTGATGTTCTTGAGAAAGGTATTTTTTTATATTCTATTGAGTGCTAAATTCTCGGTTAATACAGCGCCTGTGAAAATAAATTCGATCAAACATGACCCTACATATGTGTATTTTGTCTTGACACAGACAGTAAAAATACTGACGCGAGCTCTCAGCTATTTTGAACGAATAACAAACTACAGTTTTCTAAAATATCCAGAAAAGTACAGCCATAATGTAGTTTGTGTTTGCTGCCCGTATACAACAAGCTATCTTTTTGCTGACCACGAAGTGTGGTACGTTGACAATGAAAAAAAAAACATATAAGCAGTATAATGTGATCCTTTATTGGCCTTGTACATAGCAGTAAGACCATCCACATCTCTCTGGTGCTAAAGGCTCTGTTGGAATGACAGATTTATCTAGGCCTGGTCCAGGAGAGAGATAAGTCGTCGGGCGGGGGCAGGCAGTTCAAGATAATGAAGCCTACTTGAGGTGTGAGAGTACTTGTGACTCTTACAGAGTTTTGCAGCCTCTACTGTCGAACACTTACGAGACACGCCGAGTGTCTCGTAAGTGATCAATCTTGCCTTGCAAGGTTTATCACGTGACTCTTCATTGTCAATTTGTAATAACATTTCACCCCTAGGATATCCATGTGTATCAACACTCTCCCGTGTAATCTTACTGCTACTCCAGCATTACCATTATTGTGCCTCGAGACAATCATTTATGCTTTCTCAAAAGCAAAGTTAACCCGCCATCGTTTTCCCCTGGCTGATATATCTGTAAACTGTTGATTGAAATACCTGAGACCAGATGGCGTTTCCTCTCTTGGATAAGTAAATGTCAGAGTACACTTATTTGCATAGGCATGGGATTCTGGGATGAGGTGAAGGTCACTCAAGTTAACATCAGCTCTCCCCTCTCTCTCTCTCTCTCTCTCTCTCTCTCTCTCTCTCTCTCTCTCTCTCTCTCTCTCTCTCTCTTTGTAACTAGCCCATGGAAATCACTGTATCTGCCGCATGTATATCACTGTAGCTGCCGAATATAAATCACTGTATTTGCCTCGTATAAATCACCTTTCAGTAGCTGCCTCGTGCAGCTCACTGTACCTGCACAGTGTAAATCACTGTAGCTGGCCAGTGTAGTTCACTATAGCTGTCCCGTGTAAAGTAATGTTGGTTCCCCGAATAATACGCTGTAGCTGCTAATTCAAATAACTGTAGGTGCTCCGTGTAAATCACTGTTGCTGCCCCGTGTAAATCACTGTTGCTGCCCCGTGTAAATCACTGTTGCTGCCCAGTGTAAAACACTGTAACTGACCCGTGTAAATCACTGTTGCTTCCCTGTGCAAATCACTGTTTCTGCCCCGTGTAAATCACTGTTGCTTCCCTGTGTAAATCACTGTTGCTGTCCCGTGTAAATCACAGTTGCTTCCCTGTGTAAATCACTGTTGCTTCCCTGTGTAAATCACTGTTGCTGTCCTGTGCAAATCACTGTTGCTTCCCTGTGTAAATCACTGTTGCTGCCCAATGTAAAACACTGTAACTGTCCCGTGTAAATCACTGTAGCTGCTCCGTGTAAATCACTGTTGCTGCCCAATGTAAAACACTGTTGCTGCCCCGTGTAAATCACTGTTGCTGTCCCGTGTAAATCACTGTTGCTGTCCAGTGTAAATCACTGTTGCTTCCCTGTGTAAATCACTGTTCCTGCCCCGTGTAAATCATCGTGGCCGTCTTTTGTAAATCTCCCATATACAAAATAATGCTAATACTATATCGTGTAAGATTTATGCACAAAATATACATATATGATGTATTTATATAATGAAGAACATAGAGGTGGGCAGTACAGTGCCTCCAATTCGAAGGATGAAAGGCAATGCCGCACTTCGGAGGGTTATATGTGATGTACACACACTTTTGGCAAGGTATTGAATGAGTGATGATATATCTGCATCCTTCATTGAGTCACCCTACCATGCTGGCAGTCATCAAATATGCCTATTTTTTTACGACATCGGCAATGTAGTGTTACATGCACACAAAGGTGTCGACAACGCTAGATTCTGATCACTCCCAAAATCGTAATAATGCAGTCATAAACATATCAAGAAACGGAGATGATATGAAGCCATGGGAAGATAGTTCTAGTACTAAGAGGCCAGTGCACGTACAACTAAGTATGTTAGCATAAGAGGGTTAGCATGGGCCCCTATTTTATAATGGGGCTCATAGAATTTTTTTTTACACAGATAAATTTTACAGGCTAAGCGCTGTTATTCTACCTCAGCTCATTTCGAAGCCCAGTCCTATATAAGGTATGCTACCCCTCCCCCCAGGATGCGACAACAGTTGGCTAACACCCAGGTACCTAGTTACTGCTCGGTGAACCAGGGCAGCAGGTGTAAGGAAAAATGTCAAACGTTCCCACCCGGTAAACTGAGTGCCTTCTTAGTGTAATGAAAGATACTTAGGAAGGACTGCATTCCATAGGTTCGAAGCCTTCCCTTATTATTCTCTGATTCACAACTCCTTTCAGGGTCTCATCTGTTGACACAGTCTATCCCTAATATCTAAATACATTTACTTCCTCTATACTATTTCTTTACAACAGTATTTCTAATCTTTTGTTCCTTAAAGGTCCACCAGCTGTCTCCACTTTGCTCTCTCCTGTATTCGCTTTCAGATTAGTTTCTTAGCACTGCCGTGTGAAATCTTCCATATAATTCTACACCTCATGCTTTGAATTTCTCAAAATCCCGGTACCATCAACAAACAACAACTTAGTTCCCACTTTATTTTAAATCATTATATTTTAAGGCCACACCTCTCCGTTACATTCTGCTGTTCCTTTGTTTCAGGACTTGATTCATTAGAGCATTACACAAATCCGGTGGTATTTAACTGGAAAACATGCAACTTCTTTTCTACATACCAGACCTTAAACTTCTTTCTCCCCATAAAAGCTATTTACAGCTTCCGACATCATATCATACATTTAATACATGTGCAACACTAGCTATAATGCTCTCATATCCACGCTATTGATATGCCTTTTCAAAAGATAAAAATGCGACAAACTGCTCCTCTCTCTTATCCAAAACTGTGTTGCCGAAAGCTGTAACGAGTTTTTATGAGAGTGAAGCCCATTTTACTGTGTGTGTGTGTGTGTGTGTGTGTGTGTGTGTGCGTGTGTGTGTGTGTGCGTGTGTGCGTTTGTGTGTGTGTGGGAAAATAAGGGATTTTTTTTTTCATTAAAAATGAAGCTTGTTCAACAGTGTGTGATATTATCATAGTATTTAGATGCTCGAACGTAAATGTATACGCAGATGGATCTATGAATGCTAAGTAAATTTTCAGGGTTATTGAGGAATCTATGGAAAGATGTTAGTAAATAGAATAAAAACATAGAATGTTCCTGGATATTTTGTTGCCTCTCGCATTTGCACATGTTTTAAGCAATCTCTCTGTAGAAGCTGAATGTAGTGGAAATGTTTTGTCTGTTATCAGCATGTGGTATGATTATTATTTAAGGACTGTGGAATGAAGAATGAAACTAAGAAATGTTATATATAGCTTCTGTCATTTACTGGGAATATGGTTCGTCCACCAGGGCCTTTAATATGTCCCTATTGGATAAATAGTCTTTTCAGTATATACAAGAAACAGTATACTGTATATTATTTTCAAAATTGTCAGTTTATTTACTATTGCTGTTATTTCAGGGAGTCAAGAAGTTTATTTGATTCAAATAGCAAAAGGTTTGTTGTTGCCAAATATTGCTCATGAAGGAGGATGGAGAGATGTGTTGACAGACTGAGATTTGTGTTTCAAGCAGGACTATGAGCGTGCTGGATACAAGTTATCCTCAGGATACGTCGAGATGGTCGTGTGGGCTATTATCAATGAGAGGAAACCGGTTATAGAGGCGGAAAGTATTATGCCTAGAGGTTGTAAGTCGAGTGGGGAAGCTTCAATTCGTTTGGAATATAACATGATAAACGAGAGCATGATTAGTGAGAAACGCTTAGCTACATTTATTAGTATATAGGTACCTACCATGAAGCACATTATAAATATGTACTGCAGTGACGTATAATCATAATTTAGTAAATTTATTGCCATGTCAAATTTACCAACACTATAGCAGTGACAGGCAGTAGTTGCAGGATTGGTAGTGAATATATGTTTATGATCGTTTATTCATTGTCTCCTTAGTCATTATGTTTCACTTGTATAGTTACTGGCTGGAAATATACGATATTCATAGAGATATGTTTGACACGTGACAAGCAATTTGCGTTCTAATAGTGGCCGTTAAAATAATGGAACAATGTGGTACCCAAGTGTTGTGTCTGGGGTATTTTAAAAGTGTTGTGTCTGGGGTATTTTAAAAGTGTTGTGTCTGGGGTATTTTAAAAGTGTTGTGTCTGGGGTATTTTAAAAGTGTTGTGTTAGGTCATCTACCTCATGGGAGATTCCTCAGGTGTTGTACCTCAGGTGTTATACCTCGGGCGTTATACCTCAGGTGTTATACCTCAGGTGTTACACCTCAGGTGTTGTACCTCAGGTGTTGTACCTCAGGTGTTGTGCCTCAGGTGTTGTAACTCGGGTGCTGTACCTCAGGTGTTATACCTTAGATGTTATACCTCAGGTGCTATACCTCAGGTGCTATACCTCAGGTGTTGTACCTCAGGTGTTATACCTCAGGTGTTGTACCTCAGGAGTTGCACATCAGGTGTTATACCTCAGGTGTTATACCTCAGGTGTTGTACCTCAGATGTTATACCTCAGGTGTTGTACCTCACGTGTTATACCTCAGGTGTTGTAAAAATTGATTTTAGGCGTGATTTACCGTCCTCCAAACTTAGATAGGGAACAAGGGAGACTACTTTGGGAGGAAATTGTTAAGGCCACAAGACACGATAACGTAGTAATTCTAGGGGACTTTAACTTTAGTCAGATTGATTGGAATTTCATGACAGGGAATTTAGAATCTAACGACTTTTTAGAAGTAGTTCAGGATTGCTTTTTGAAGCAGTTTGTAACAGAACCTACAAGGGGAAATAACCTACTTGACTTGGTTCTGGCAAGCAAGGAAACCCTTGTTAATAATTTAGAAATTACAGAGGAACTCGGCTCAAGCGATCACAAGTCAATTACCTTTAGCATTGAATGGATGTATGATAGTAGGGATAATTCAGTAATGGTCCCAGATTTTCGCTTAGCAGATTATAATGGACTTAGAGAACACTTATCAACTGTGGACTGGGGTGAAGAAGAGAGGTATCAATATGACAGTTTTCTTGACACTATACAGGCTGCCCAAAGAACATTTATCCCGTATAAAGAAATTAGATCAAGTAGAAATGACCCAAAATGGATGAATAATAGGCTCAAATATCTTTTAGGGCAGAAGAAAGGAATTTATAGGCGCATAAAAGAGGTGAGGGTCATCTTATAAATCAGTATACTGACATTAAGAGGGACGTTAAAAAGGGAATAAGAAAATCTAAACGGGACTATGAAATTAAAGTTGCTAGGGATTCAAAACTAACCCAAAAAGTTTTTTCCAGGTTTATAGAACAAAAGTTAGGGATAAGATAGGTCCCCTTAAAAATAACTTTGGGCATCTTACTGACAAGGAGAATGATATGTGCTCTATTTTTAATAATTATTTTCTCTCGGTTTTCACACAGGAAGACATTAATAATATCCCAGTAATTAATTTTTACAGAGGCCCAGAAGAAGATAAATTATGTAATATCACAGTCACTAGCGAAATGATTATGAAACAGCTGGACCGACTGAAACAAAATAAATCGCCGGGTCCTGATGAGCTTTTTGCAAGGGTTCTTAAGGAATGCAAAATGGAACTCTGTGAACCAATATCTAACATTTTTAATTTATCTCTTCAAACAGGTGTAGTGTCTGATATGTGGAAGATGGCTAATGTAATTCCTATTTTTAAAGCAGGGGACAAGTCACTACTGTCAAACTACCGCCCAATAAGCCTGACCTCAATTGTAGGCAAATTACTAGAGTCAATTATAGCTGATATTATTAGAAGCCATCTAGATAACCATAATTTGATTAATGATACCCAGCATGGATTCACGAGGGGCCGTTCCTGCCTATCTAATTTATTAACCTTCTTCAGTAAAGCTTTTGAGGCTGTTGATCACGATAAAGAATTCGATATTGTTTATTTAGACTTTAGTAAGGCTTTTGATAGAGTACCGCACCAGAGACTGTTAAAGAAAGTGGCAGCTCATGGCATTGGGGGAAAAGTGCTGTCATGGATCGAGTCATGGCTCACCAATAGGAAGCAGAGAGTGTGCATAAATGGGGTTAAATCCGAATGGGGACTTGTAACAAGTGGTGTTCCACAGGGATCAGTCTTAGGCCCATTGTTATTTATAATATATATCAATGACCTTGATGAGGGAATTACTAGTGATATGAGCAAATTCGCCGACGACACGAAGATAGGTAGGATAATTGATTCAAACATAGATGTCATAGAACTTCAGGAAGATTTAGACAAACTTAATTCGTGGTCAGAAAAGTGGCAGATGCAGTTCAATGTAGATAAATGCAAGGTTCTGAAGCTCGGAGTGTCCATAACCCAAGCACTTATAAATTAAATAACGTAGAACTTAGCCATACAGATTGCGAGAAGGACTTGGGGGTGATGGTAAGCAGCAACCTTAAACCAAGACAGCAATGCCTAAGCGTACGTAATAAGGCAAATAGATTACTGGGATTTATATCAAGAAGTGTTAGCAACAGAAGTCCAGAGGTTATATTACAGCTTTATACATCATTAGTAAGGCCTCACCTAGATTACGCAGCTCAGTTCTGGTCTCCATATTACAGAATGGACATAAATTGTTAGAAAACATTCAGCGTAGAATGACTAAATTAATACATAGCATTAGAAATCTTCCTTACGAAGAAAGATTGAAGACCCTAAAATTACATTCACTTGTAAGACGTAGAATGAGGGGAGACATGATCGAGGTATACAAGTGGAAAATGGGTATTAACAAAGGGGATATAAATAAGGTCTTGAGGATATCTCTCCAAGAGAGAACCCGCAATAATGGATTCAAGTTAGATAAGTTTAGATTTAGAAAGGATATAGGAAAGTATTGGTTTGGAAATAGGTAGTTGATGAGTGGAACAGTCTGCCTAGTAGGGTTATTGAAGCTAGGACCTTGGGTAGTTTCAAATTTAGGTTGGATAAATTCATGAGTGAGAGGGGTTGGATTTGAGGGACTCGCGCATGAGTGGGTAGAATTGTCAAAGCTTATTTCTTGGGTAGCTTTGAAAATAGGGTTGAGCAAATATTCTGTTAGTGGGATGGATTGTGAAGGACCTGCCTAGTATGGGCCAACAGGCCTGCTGCAGTGTTCCTCCTTTCTTATGTTCTTATGTTCTTATATCTCAGGTGTTGTACCTCGGGTGTTATGCCTCAGGTCTTATACCTCAGGTGTTACACCTCAGGTGTCATAACTCAGGTGTTGTTCTTCAGGTGTTATACCTCAGGTGTTGAACCTCAGATGTTGTACCTCAGGTGTTATACCTCAGGTGTTGTACCTCAGGTGTTATACCTCGTGTGCTGTACCTCAGGTGTTGTACCTCAGGTGTTGTACCTCGGGTGTTATGCCTCAGGTGTTATACCTCAGGTGTTACACCTCAGGTGTCATAACTCATGTGTTTTACATTAGGTGTCATACATCAGGTGTTATACCTCAGGTGTTATACATCAGGTGTTGTACCTCAAATGTTAAACCTCAGGTGTTGTGCCTCAGGTGTTATTCTTCAGGTGTTGTACCTCATATGTTATACCTCTGGTGTCATACATCAGGTGTTATACCTCAGGTGTTATACATCAGGTGTTATACCTCAGGTGTTATACATCAGGTGTTATACATCAGGTGCTGTACCTCAGGTGTTGTACCTCAGGTGTTGTACCTCGGGTGCTATACCTCATGTGTTATACCTCAGGTGTTATAACTCAGGTGTTATACCTCTGGTGTCATACATCAGGTGTTATACCTCAGGTCTTACACCTCAGGTGTTATACCACAGGTGTTGTACCTCAGGTGTTGCAACTCAGGTGTTATACATCAATTGTTGTACCTTAGGTGTTATACCTCAGGTGTTGTACATCAGATGTTTAACCTCAGGTGTTGAACCTCAGGTGGTATACCTCAGGTGTTGTACCTCAGGTGTTATATCTCAGGTGTTGTACCTCAGATGTTATAACTCAGGTGTTGTACCTCAGGTGTTATACCTCAGGTGTTGTACCTCAGATGTTATACCTCAGGTGTTGTACCTCAGGTGTTATACCTCAGGTGTTGTACCTCAGGTGTTATACCTCAGATGTTGTACCTCAGGTGTTGTACCTCAGATGTTGTACCTCATGTGTTATACTTCAGGTGTTATACATCAGGTGTTATACATCAGGTGTTATTCCTCAGGTGCTGTACCTTAGGTGTTATACCTCAGGAGTTATACTTCAGGTGTTATACCTCAGGTGTTATATCTCAGTGGTGTCCTGTACTTAGCTCAGTGAGGACGTGTCTAGTGTACTCTCTGTGAACTGAACCAAGATGCCTTCCATGGAGCAACTTTACCAGCAGCTTAAGGAGGAATTGAAGGTAGCGAAGCTAGAGATACGGCGATTGAGGGAGGAAAACAAGAGGATTCGTAGTAGTCCTCCTGTTGTGAGTCCTCAGGTCAAGAAGGGAACCTGGGCAGTGGCCATGACAGCATGGAGTGAAGTTGAAGATCAAGAAGATGAATGGAGAGGTTGAGACGATGAAGAAGAAAGAGACAGCTGTTGAAACTGTTGTGGAAATATCGAACGCATTCTCTGTGGTTCCCGATGAATGTGAGTCGACAACTGGGAACACCACGACGAACGACACCAAGGAAGGTAAGAACATTGTTCTTGTTGGGGATAGTCAGATTAGGTACATGGACAGAGCCTTCTGCTTGAAAGATGGAAGTAGGAGACTGAGGGTTTGCTTTCCTGGGGCTGGGATGGAGGATATTGTTAGCCGTCTGGACGACATCATGAGAGGTAATGGGAGCAATCCTGTTATCTGTCTCAGTGCTGGAGGCAACTATGTTGGCAGACGTAGGAGTGAGGACCTGACTAGCAGGTATAGTTCCGCAATAGAAATAATTAGGAAGGGTGGGAACCCTGTGTTATGTGGTATTTTGCCAAGGAGAGGAGTTGGAAATGAATGGATGTCCAGGGCAATTGGTGTCAATTGCTGGCTGGACAAATACTGTAAGGAAAATGCAGTAACATTCATTGACAACTGGGACCTCTTCTATGGCAGAAATGACATGTATGCCAGGGATGGGGTTCACTTATCTAGGTCTGGGGTGGGGGCACTGGCAACTGCAGTGGATAGAGCTGTTAGGGATTTAAACTAGAACAAGTTAGTGGTATGGGTTTTGGGGGAAAAACAATGAACTCCCAGTGTAGTAATATTATGAGTTCTAGGGAAACTAGTAATAGGCAGAATAAGGTGGATACTGGAAAGCCTGTGACACTAGATGACAAGGACAGTAATAGGTATAGTGGAAAAACAGAAATGAGAAGGAAGGGTAAAGAGAAAGGAGGATCTTTAAATATATATTATAGTAATTGTCGTAGTGCCAGGAATAAGATGGACTAGTTAAGATTGGTTTAATTCGAAAAATCGGGACATGCCTGCTGAATGTCACATTCTGGGTTTTAAATTGTTCCAAGTAGATAGAAGTATCGGCAAGGGGGGTGGGGTGGCACTGTATGTCCGAGATCACCTGAACTGTTGCATAAAAACAGGTATAAAATCTTAAAAAACACATACAGAGTCTGTCTAGATAGAATTTTCAGAGGGGCGTGAAAAATTGATTTTAGGAGTGATATACCGTCCCCCAAACTTAGATAGGGAACAAGGGAGACTAATATGGGAGGAAATTGTTAAGGCCACAAGGCACGATAACGTAGTAATTCTAGGGGACTTTAACTTTAGTCAGATTGATTGGAATTTCTTGACTGGGAATTTAGACTCTAACGACTTTTTAGAAGTAGTTCAGGATTGTTTTTTGAAACAGTTTGTGACAGAACCTACAAGGGGAAATAACCTGCTTGACTTGGTTCTGGCAAACAAGGAAACCCTTGAAAACAATTTAGAAATTACAGAGGAACTCGGCACAAGCGACCACAAATCAATTATCTTTTAGGGCAGAAGAATGGAATTTATAGGTGCATCAAAAGAGGTGAGGGTCATCTTATAAATCAGTATACTGACATTAAGAGGGGTGTTAAAAATGAGATAAGAAAAGCTAAACGGGACTATGAAATTAAAGTTGCTAGGGATTCAAAAACTAACCCAAAAGATTTTCCAGGTTTATAGAACAAAAGTTAGAGATAAGATAGGTCCCCTTAAAAATAACTCTGGGCATCTTACTGACATGGAGAATATGTGCTCTATTTTTAATAATTATTTTCTCTCGGTTTTCACACAGGAAGACACTAATAATATCCCTGTAATAAATTGTTATAGTGGCCCTAAAGAAGATATATGACAGTCACTAGCGAAATGGTTATGAAACAAGTAAACCGACTGAAACTAAATCGCCGGGTCCTGATGAGCTTTTTGCAAGAGTTCTTAAGGAATGCAAACAGGTGTAGTGTCTGATATGTGTAAGATGGCCAATGTAATTCTTATTTTTAAAGCAGGGGACAAGTCGTTACCGTCAAATTACCGCCCAATAAGCCTAACCTCAATTGTTGGTAAATTACTAAAGTCAATTATAGCTGATATCATAAGAAGCCATCTTAATAAGCATAATATGATTAATGATACTCAGCATGGATTCACGAGGGGCCGTTCCTGTCTAACTAATTTGTTCACCTTTTTCAGTAAAGCTTTCGAGGCTGTTGATCACGATAAAGAATTTGATATTGTTTATTTAGATTTTAGTAAGGCTTTTGATAGAGTACCACATCAGAGACTGTTATAGAAAGTGGCAGCTCATGGCACTGGATGAAAAGTGTTGTCATGGATCGAGTCATGGCTCACCAATAGGAAGCAGAGAGTGTGCATAAATGGGGTTAAATTCGAGTGGGGATCTGTAACAAGTGGCGTTCCACAGGGATTAGTCTTAGACCCGTTGTTGTTTATAATATATATCAATGACCTTGACGAGGTAATTACTAGTGATATTTAGACAAACTTAATTCGTGGTCAGAAAAGTGGCAGATGCAGTTCAATGTAAATAAATGCAAGGTTCTGAAGCTAGGGAATGTCCATAACCCAAGCATTTATAAGTTAAATAACGTAGAACTTTCCCATACAGATTGCGAAAAGGACTTGGGGGTTATGGTAAGCAGCAACCTTAAACCAAGATAGCAATGCATAAGCGTACATAATAAGGCAAATAGATTACTGGGATTTATATCAAGAAGTGTATGCAACAGAAGTCGAGCGGTTATACGACAGCTTTATACATCGTTAGTAAGGCCTCACCTAGATTACACAGCTCAGTTCTGGTCTCAATTTTACAAAATGGATATAAATTCGTTAGAAAATATTCAGCGTAGAATGACAAAGTTAATTCACAGCATTATAAATCTTCCGTATGAAGAAAGATTGAAGACCCTTAAATTACATTCACTTGTAAGACGAAGAATGAGGGATGACATGATGATTCATTGGAGAACATACAAAGAAGAATGACTAAAATGATTTACAGTATTAGAAATCTCCCGTATAAAGATAGACTTAGAGCGTTGAATCTCCACTCTCTGGAGAGACGTAGAATGAGGGGAGATATCATCGAGGAGTACAAGTGGATGATGGGCATAAACAAAGGAGATATTAATAAAATACTGAGGATATCGAACCAAGTAAGAACCGGAAATAACGGATTTAAATTGGATAAATTTAGATTTAGAAAGGACATAGGCAAGTACTGGTTTTCGAACAGAGTTGTAGATGCGTGGAACAATCTTCCGAGTACTGTGATAGAGGCTAGGACCTTGGGTGGCTTTAAAAAGAGATTGGACAAATATATGAGTGGGAGGGGCTGGGTTTGATTGGTGTCGTGAGTACGGGAATAAATTCTTAGGTAGTGGTGGTTTTGATATGGACTTGCCTTGTATGGGCCAGTAGGCCTTCTGCAGTGTTCCTCCATTCTTATGTTCTTATGTTCTTAAGTGGAAGATGGGTATTAACAAAGGGGATATAAATAAGGTCTTGAGGATATCTCTCCAAGAGAGAACCCGCAGTAATGGATTCAAATTAGACAAGTTTAGATTTAGAAACGATATAGGAAAGTATTGATTTGGAAATAGGGTAGTTGATGAGTGGAACAGTCTGCCTAATAGGGTTCTTGAGGCTAAAACCTTGGGTAGTTTCAAATTTAGGTTAGACAAATACATGAATGAGAGGGGTTGGATTTGAGTGGGTCTTGGCCATGGGTAAATTGAATTTTCAGAGCTTATTGCTTGGGTAGCATTGTAAATTGGGTTGGGCAAATATCCTGCTAGTGGGATGGATTGTGAAGGACCTGCCTAGTACGGGCCAACAGGCCTGCTGCAGTGTTCCTCCTTTCTTATGTTCTTAGGTGCTATACCTCAGGTGCTGTACCTCAGGTACTATACCTCAGGTGTTATACCTCAGGTGTTGTACTCAGGTGCTGGACCTCAGGTGTTATATCTTAGGTGTTATATCTTAGGTGTTATACCTTATGTGAGATACCTCAGGTGTTGTACCTCAGGAGTTGTACCTCAGGTGTTGTAATTCATTTGTTATATCTCAGGTATTATAACTCAAATGTTATACCTCAAGTGTTATACATCAGGTGTTGTACCTCAGGTGTTGTACATCAGGTGTTGTACTTCAGGTGTTGTACTTCAGGTATTGTACTTCAGGTGTTGTACCTCAGGTGTTGTTTTCAGATGTTGTACCTCAGGTGTTGTATTTCCGGTGTTGTACTTCAGGTGTTGTACTTTAGGTGTTTAGCCTCAGGTGTTGTACCTCAGGTTTTGTACCTCAGGTGTTGTATCTCCGGTGTTGCATCTCAGGTGTTGTATCTCAGGTGTTGTACTTCAGGTGTTAAAATAATCGTGCCTAAAATAATTCTCACATGCGGAGTGTCTGTGGTTCGATCCCCAGTAGATGTGTCTAATTTATAACGGGTAGAAACGTTGGGCATGTTTCCTTGCTCCTGCCGTCCCTATTCACCAAGCAGTAAGTAGGTACCTTGATAATAGTCGACTGTTGTGGGTCTTACCTGGGGTTGTAGTATACCTCACATAGTGCTTCCCTGTAAAATTGATTTATGTAAAATTAATGTATAAACGAACTAACTAACTGGCCCACTTGAGGTAAGAGCTAATGACAATTATTACAAACACAGTTACATTCTTTGAGTTTTTTTAGTTAATTTTAAAGACAAAGCTTTGAAGTCGGTGTTTCCCTGGGAAATAAATTCGATTCTGAAATTTGCCAAAGCAGCAAATTAAGGCAGAACTGGATTAAAGGGAGCAACCTAGACGGTACCCCTGGGGTCCACAATCAATATGGCCCTTACAAAGCATTGTTCTGGGCAATCTGGGCCCAACAATTTAATGCTGTGAGGGATTATTAGTACTATGTCAATCATTTTCACACACACATACACACACAAACACACACAAACACACACACGTGTGATGAGCATCCTGAAGAGGGAGTACACATAAAGCAGGACATGGAAAGTGTCTTAATAAAGAGAGAATGAGAATAATAAGTTAATTCCAGTATAATTCATGTGGAACGATTTATGTTTTTGCAAGTAATTTTGTAACCTAATTTTTAATTAGGAAGCCTTATGGACGGCGCTTCCTTAGTGTTTAATAGCAAGTGCTAACAATCCCTCATGACTGTACACTCAATACTAGTTTCTTGGCAGATATGCAGTTTTACAGGTCATGTCTTCGAAATTATATGCTATCGATCCTAGAAACAATAGCTCTCAGCAGACCTACACATCAAGAAATGTTGAGGCGAGAGAGTAAGACGCTAGTAACTACGAGGTTCATCTAGTATTCCAGTGACCTCCTCCCTTGGAGTAGAAGCCTCGCACAAATTGTGGCAGACTGTCACTCAAACTGTCGAGAATTACGAGTTAGCTACTTAGGCGCAGTCGTCTGAACCCTTAAGGAGAATTATTCGACTCTTGCTGAGGTAAGTTGAAATCTTGTGTAGGATTAAAATGAACATCTAATGTTTAACAGACAATTATTTTAACTTAAAACAAATAGCATAAACTTCGAAGCTCAAGTTTTATTTACAAAACTAATATTCAACAAATTATATTGTGACCTGAAATACTTAGGGCTACATTTTGTACGTCAGATATAGGATGAAGGTTTACTAGCCCTGTGGTAATGACAGGAAATTTAGAGATCATATTAAAACTCCTCATAGATGCATCGATGGAAAAGCCAAAGGAATTTAAACGTTATTAATTATTAACTCTGTCTTGAATCTGTAACACACACAGATACACACACACACACACACACACACATACACACACACACACACACACACACACACACACACACACACACACACACACACATATCTTGGGTTGAGTATCAAACCGAGTTCATTCCCTGAGGCACTTCAACCAAATAACTGCTGCAAACTCAAGAACAACGTTTTGACATTTAAGTAAGGATTCCTTCACGACAGTGAACACCGTGTAAGTCAAGACCATATTGGAGTACGCATCCCCGTTATGGTATCCACACATGGTACAGCACGTCAAGTTATTAGACAAAGGGCAACAAGACTAGTCCCGGAGCTAATGGGTCTGTCCTATGAGTAGGGGTTAAGAGAACTTAACCTGAAGACAGTAGAGGACAGGAGGGATACAGGGGACATGATAACAACGTATGAAATACTCAGAGGAATTGACAAGGTGAACAGGACCAGAATGTTTCAGAGATGAGATACAGGAATAAGAGGACATAACTGGAATTAGAAACTCAAATGAGTCTTAGAGATGTTAGGAAGTATTTCTAAAGCCCTAGAGTTGTAGGGAAGTGGAACAATCTGGAGAATCCATACATTGCTTTAAGAAGAGGTAGTGAAAGATAGGGCTCTCGGAGCAGAGAGTGGACCTAGCAGCGACCAGCGAAGAGGCCGGGCCAGGAACTGTGAATCGACCCTGCAACCACAAATAGGTGAGTACACACACGCACACACACACACACACACACACACACACACACACACACACACGCACACACAGAAAACAAGCTCTCAGGTTTTATAACAGATGTCATCTTTCCAATGGGATATCATATCATGAGTAAAGACAGAGGGAACAGAGGGGGTAGAGGAGTGACACTGCTGATCAAAAACCGATGGGATTTTGAGGAGCAGGAAATTACATACTAGGAATGCTTCAGTCTGGAGGTCCTAAGGTGGTAATTGCAGAACAGCAGGAGGCCAAGGCAAGAGTATGATGAGAGTAATAGAGCGATGGTTGACACACTGGCTGAAGTGGCCAGAAGGGCTCATGCGAGCAGGGCAAAGCTAATGATCATGGGTGACTTCAACCACAAGGAAATCGATTGGGAGAACTTGGAGCCACATGGGGGCCAAGAAACGTGGATGGCTAAGATGATGGAGGTGGTACTGGAAAACTGCATGTACCAACACGTAAGCGACACTACCAGAGAGAGAGGAGAGGATGAACCAGCAAGACTGGACCTAATATTCACCTTGAGTAGTGCAGATATTGAGGACATCACATATGAAAGACCCCTTGGGGCCAGTGATCATGTGGTTTTAAGCTTTGAATACACATAGAATTACAAGTGGAGGGGGAAGCAGGAAAGGCTGGACGAATGAAGCCAAATTACAAGAAAGAAGACTACGCGGGCATGAAGAACTTCCTGAACGGGGTTCAGTGGGACAGAGAACTGGCAGGCACAACAGTAAACGAGATGATGGAATATGTGCCAACAATATGCAAGGAAGCTGAGGAGAGGTTTGTACCCAAGGGTAACAGGAGTAATGAAAAAGCCAGGATGAGCCCGTGGTTCACCCAAACGTGCAGGGAGGCCAAAACCAAGTGTGCTAGGGCATGGAAGTAGTATAAAAGGCAAAGTACCCAGGATAATAAGGAGAACAGTGGTAGAGCCATAAATTAATATGCACAAGTAAGAAGGGAGGTCCAACGACAATTTGAAAATGACATAGCAGCGTAAGCCAAATCTGACCCAAAGCTGTGTACAGCCACATCAGGAGGAAAACAACAGTCAAGGACCAGGTGATCAGTCAAAGGAAGGAAGGAGGAGAGATCACAAGAAACGATCGCGAAGTATGTGAGGAAGTCAACATGAGATTCAAAGAAGTGTTCACAGAGGAGACAGAAGGAACTCCAGAAAGACGGAGAGTGGGTACACCACCAAGTGTTGGACACAATACATGCAACCGAGGAAGAAGTGAAGAGGCTGCTGAGTGAGCTAGATACCTCAAAAGCGATGGTGCTGGACAACATCTCTCCATGGGTCCTGAAAGAGGGAGCAGAGGCGCTAGTGTACCCCTAACAACAATATTCAACACATCTATCGAAACAGGGAGATTACCTGAGGTATGGAAGACAGCAAATGTAGTCCCAATCTTTAAAAAATGAGACAAATATGAAGCACTAAACTACAGATCAGTGTCACTGACATGTATAGTATGTAAAGTAATGGAGAAGATTATCAGAAGAGTGGTGGAACACCTAGAAAGGAATGAGCTTATCAACGACGGCCAACATGGTTTCAGGGACGGGAAATCCTGTGTCACAAACCTACTGGAGTTCTATGACAGGGTGACAGCAGTAAGACAAGAGAGAGAGGGGTGGGTAGATTGCATTTTCCTGGACTGTAAGAAGGCGTTTGACACAGTTCAACACAAGAGATTAGTGCAAAAGCTTGAGGACCAGGCAGGGATAACAGGGAAGGCACTCCAATGGATCAGGGAATACCTGTCAGGAAGACAGCAGAGAGTCATGGTACGTGGCGAGTTGTAAGACTGGGCGCCGGGGACGAGTGGGGTTCCACAGGGGTCAGTCTTAGGACTGGTGCTGTTTCTGGTATTTGTGAACGACATGACGGAAGGAATAGACTCCGAAGTGTCCCTGTTTGCAGATGATGTGAAGTTGATGAGAAGAATTCAATCGGACGAGGACCAGGCAGAACTAGAAAGGGATCTGGACAGGCTGCAAGCCTGGTCCAGCAATTGGCTCCTGGAGTTCAACCCCACCAAGTGCAAAGTCATGGAGATTGGGGAAGGGGAATGAAGACCGTAGACGGAGTACAGTCTAGGGAGCCAGAGACTACAAACCTCACTCAAGGAAAAAGATCTTGGGGTGAGTATAACACCAGGCACATCTCCTGAGGCTGCAGCATAGGGGCGCCTAGCAAACCTAAGAACAGCATTCCGACATCGTAATAAGGAATCGCTCAGGACCCTGTACACTGTGTACGTTAGGCCCATATTGGAGTTTGGAGCACCAGTTTGGAACCCACACCTAGCCAAGCACGTAAATAAACTAGATAAAGTGCAAAGGTTTGCAACAAGACTAGTCCCGGGCTAAGGGGTATGTCCTACGAGGAGAGGTTAAGGCAGGATCCATTCATAACTTTAAGAAGAGGTATGATAAAGCTCATGGCGCAGGAAACATGTAATGATACTTAACCATTCAAAGCCCAACATACCTTACAACACAGGAATCACGTGACTTCATTGTCTAACTGACCTCATGTCAAATAAGTCTCGCTAACATTTCTCTGGTTACTTTATATGATTCACACTCCACTCTCGGCCTACACATGCTGTAAATTTCAACCTGTGTGTGTAACAAGTGCTCAGGTTGTGATAAATGGTTTTGAAAACCGACAAGTTGAAGAATTAAGACACTTATGCAACATGGGAATCTTTATTGAAGAAACTTTTTGCCACACTGTGGCTTCATCAGTCCAATACAAAACAGGAAGGTGTAAGGAGGAGTTTGAGGTAATCAGTCCCTTAGCCTGGAATCGATGTGTTCAGTCTATCACTCTTGTAGAAAGTACAGCATATGGCCAGAGAAGTGGCTTATATACTGTAGTCAGGTGAGTCGAAGCAGGAGGAGGCGGGGTCACAGTGGAACCATCCACTAGTGTAGGTAGGTCTTCGTCAGAAGGTTGGACAACTGTTGAAGCCACTGTGTGGCGAACCGTTTCTTCAATAAAGATTCCCATATGTTGCATAAGTGTCTCAATTCTTCAAGTGCTCAAAGGATCGAAACTTTTTCTAATAAATATGTCCTAGTGTTTGCTCAAGTGTCTTCTGTCCATGGGTATTGTGTCCACGTATTCTGTTGTAGTTCTCCAGATCGAATTTAAGCTCTAGGTCAATAAGTGAGTTGAGTCCTGTAATTATAGCGTGCTCAGTATAAAGTATGGATATTTTGCATGTTAAGCAAAATTATTTTTTTTTTAATGAGAAGGGTATGTTGCCTGGAGCGACAATGAGTAATTATTATGAGACCAGATTTTTGCTGAGTAATAATAAGTTTAAGGTGATTAGGGGAGTTTGGGATTTGGCTGGCTAGATTTGTTCCAATAGTTGAAAGGAAGTTCTTTAATTTATTTGCTCTCCCCGAGGCTTGGTGTGAAGGTTCATCAGGTTGATTCAGTTAGAACTATTTCTTTGAGAGGAGCAAATTACTAGTGTCCAGTATCGGTGTTTTCCAGGTCTATTTTATATTACCTTTAATGAGACTGAATTTATTGGTATATCTATTTTGATTTCTTTATGAGCTTTGCATGTGTATTAGTAGCTGCTCGTAGCTACAGTTTTCTTTGGTCAATGGTCCTGAGGATGTCATCGATGACACATGTAATCTCTTTGTTGTTGTCTGTTTGGATATTAACGGACAATGTCCGTTGTAGAGGCTTTCCACTCTGTGAAGTAAGCCAGTGAACGGGTGGGAAGTGAACCCATGGTAGGTAAGTCCAAAATTCACAGGCCAGTGCGTTCACGACTTAGCCAGCTGGCCTGTGAGTTTTAGGACTCGCTTGTCATGGGTTCGAGCCCCACACGTTACGTGACGTGATTGCAGTCGTGTTATTACGATTTCGGGAGTTTTGTGTGAAGGAATATACGAACACTACAGTTAATGTCTTGGTAATTGTACAATTCTCTCTGCCAATCATTGCTGCTGATTGTGGCTATAAAGTTATTCACTGATGCCACAACACTGAGCCTAAAAGAGATATGAGTAGTGTCTTGCGGTAATGATGAGTGGCATTTTCTGTGGTAATGTCTGCTATTTGTCAAGTGATGTTGCATATTCTCAGTTATTCTTGTAGGCTTGGTTATGGAGGGCAATAGAAAGTATTTGCATAGACCGGGCCGCGTAGGTGTTGACCCCCGGAACTCTCTCCAGGTAAACTCCACGTCTTGGAGATGTTGATGTTGAAGTTCCCAGCAAGTATTAAGTGATGTTTGTTTTGTTTTGCTAATAATTATGACTTCGAGGTTTTCACCAAGGTTGTTTATATTCGTGTGAAGTTACTTGTAGACAGCGCCTATTAGGATGGGTCTTCAAGTACTTGGCTGTGAATTGTGCAATTATGAGGTCGTCTCTGGTACATATTGAATGAATACATTTTCTATGATTATTGTAGCATTGTTTCTATTGCTAGTCATTGTATACAACACCTTGTTATCATTGTTTTCACATTGTAGCCACTGTGTCACAAACTTGGTTTCTTTGACATTTCTAACAACCTTTCTTTCCAGTTCTTAAAGAATCATCTGTATTCAAAATATATTCTTTGGCCAATAAATCCTGTTTTCTATCTTTCATTTGTGGTCCCTGACTACGAAGTGAATAACTTTTGACCCCTCGCTACGAAGTGAATAACTTTTAACTCAATACTACGAATTGAACAACTTTTGGCCCCTCACTACGAAGTGAACTACTTTACACTCAATGGGAAATTGACTGCGTTTCATATTTTAACACCAGTTTTGTAAAGGAGAGATCCAACAAGAATAGGAATGTAATTATGTACTCTTGTAACACTGGACACCACGTCATTACCTACTTAATCTCTTGAGCTACTGACTGTACTCCTGGCGCCCTGCAAAACATTCTAAATAGTGCGAGCGTTTTATTCCTGATTGTTTCGGTCCACTTTAACATTATACGAAAACTTAATATTTAACATTCACTATTAGGAAGGTTACGTTAGGATGACCTATGAGTTATAAAACTATATTGTATTTATGTTTAATTAACCAGTAATAACAAAATAAAAACAAATAGTTTGATTTACGCCTTGCATCGTTGGCGTGTGTGGTTCTACGGTGCAGAGAGAGAACCAGTTCTCCCGAACGCTAGAAAGTTGGAGGGAGGACTGCACTCTGACCTTGCTGTGGGTCATTACGGAACTGACCCGGCTCATTGTGGCTCTGATCCTCGTTATTACGACCTACATTATCGTAACTATGAGCTTGATCGCCGTCCTAAAAATACAAAAATAATATTTTCTTTGTCCTGAATTTCAGCTGAATGACTGGGCAAAATTTAATGAAAGCGAAAAGCTCAATGAATGCATTCATTATTTTTGGATAAAATGCATAATATAAATAAACAAACGAGCATAAATAAGAGTATAGATACGTTAAAATATTTCAGAAGATTCGTTACTATTTCAGTCAAGCGCTAAACCCGTAAAGGAAGAGTCATAAAGCGGTCCGGAAATGGGACGAAATAGGGTTTGATCCTAGGAAAAGAAGAGTAACTCCTTATTGTTGGATCAGGGGCATTTTTCCAGTATCGAAGCACACAAGCCCGAAGGACTCGAGGCAGAAATTAGCTTACACTCGTATAAATGTAAACATAAATGACGTCACAGTAAAGAGTCGAAGTCACAGAGACGTTGTTTGGTAGAACCGAATTAGCAACACGGGGAACACGGTGGGTTGTTCTCACAGCTAGCAACACGGAGAACACGGTGGGTTGTTCTCACAGCTAGCAACACGGAGAACACGGTGGGTTGTTCTCACAGCTAGCAGCACGGAGAACACGGTGGGTTGGTCTCACAGCAAGCAACACGGAGAACACGGTGGGTTGTTCTCACAGCAAGCAACACGGAGAACACGGTGGGCTGTTCTGAAAGCTAGCAACACGGAGAACACGGTGGGTTGTTCCCACAGCTAGCAACACGGGGAACACGGTAGGTTGTTCTCACAGCTAGCAACACTGAGAACACAGAAGGTTCTCACAGCTTGCAACACGGAGAACACGGTGGGTTGGTCTCACAGCTAGCAAAACGGGGAATACGGTGGGTTGTTCTCACAACTAGCAACACGGAGAACACGGTAGGTTCTCACAGCTAGCAACACGGAGAACATGGTGGGTTGTTCTCACAGCTAGCAACACTGAGAATACGGTAGGTTGTTCTAAGAGCTAGCAACACGGAGAACACGGTGGGTTATTCACACAGCTATCAACACGGGGAATACGGTGAGTTGTTATCACAGATTAAAACACGGGGAACATGGGAGCACGAGAACACTGTTCTACTTAAAGACTAAGAGAGGAACAAGGAGAACACGGTGGGTTCTCATAGCTAGGACCATCTTGAATACGATAGCTTGCAGTCAGAGCTAGGAACACACGGAAAACTCTGTTCTTCTCGATGTTTTGGTTATCTAGAACACGGTTTGTTTTACCCAGAGCTTGAAACACCTAGGGCATGGTTTCTTATACTAAGATCTAGGAACACGGAGAAGACGGCTTGTTCTACTCAGGGGTAGAAACAGAATGATCGTGGTGTGTTCTAGTCACAGCTAAGAACACAGTGATCATGATGTGTTCTGTTCAGAGCTAGGGACACGGTCTTCATGGTGTGTTCCGTTCAGAACATGGACCATGGTGATCATGATGTGATCTGTTCAGAGCTAGGAACACGGTGATCATGGTATGTTCTGTCAAAGCTAGGAACACGGTGATCATGGTGTGTTCTGTTTGGAGCTAGGAACACTGTGATCATGGTGTGTTCTACTTTAATGCACCCTCGTGGAAGGTCCTGATGAAGAGTCTTGATCCACTTATTTGGAGCGATCTTGCATCGAACCTGATTACCTTCCATTCCCAATCGCTATATATTGTCTACATATATAACTTTTCTGATTATTTTAAATAATAATGACTTACAATGTGAACACAGTCCATATGTTTAGCTTCTTCCTGGGAGTGAGCTCAGGCGGTCTGAAACTGTTCCCTGTTGCATATGGATGAGTTTTTTTTCTTGTTTTTATATGCTGAAAGAATTTGGTATCTAATGCTCTGCCTCCACGACGTTTCCCGTCATTACGAGTTGTGCAAGTTTTTTTCTCGCAGTTGCATTTGCAGTCTAATAGTTTCTATCCTGCTTTCCATTTCCAGCCCTATCTAAGAAATAGATCCACTCCCACGATGACACCCACTACAGTCAACCAACGCCTAAGTACCTATTAGTTGCCGGGTAAACAGGTACAAGATGTATATGGCGACATACCCAACGTCTCCACACGCTTCTTGGATGCTAACTCTCATCTAATACTTTAGCTAGGGAGCCTCTATGAAATGGCTTACTGCAGACATGTGTGAAAAAGACACACATTGCTGAACAAGCTTTTGTTTGCACATTTTTTTCGCTGTGTATATAATTTTATCACTTCAATGGCTTGATGAAGTTCTCTTTACAGCGAAAAGTTGTCTCAGTTAAAGTTTGTTCTGCAGTATTGTCTGTCTTTAAACCAGGAAGTGAACAGAGATAAAAAAACATAGTAGTACACACTAATCGAGGATAGGTTTTCGGGATTCAGGTTTCATGAAAATCGTCCTATGGTTTGGCAGATGGATCCTCCTAGGAGTGATTGGGCTAATTAGGGTAATATAGGGGGACTAGGCTAGATTGCGTGGCTCTCCTCCAGTGTGTGTGTGTGTGTGTATGTGTGTTGTGTGTGTGTATGTGTGTGTGTATGTGTGTGTGTTTGTGTGTGTATGTGTGTGTGTATGTGTGTGTGTGTGTGTGTGTACTCACCTAGTTGTACTCACCTAGTTGTGGTTGCAGGGGTCGAGTCAAAGCTCCTGGCCCCGCCTCTTCACTGGCCGCTACTGGGTCACTCTCCCTGCGCCATGAGCTTTATCATACCTCTGCTTAAAGCTATGTATAGAGCCTGCCTCCACTACATCGCTTCCTAAACTATTCCACTTCCCGACAACTCTGTGACTGAAGAAATACTTCCTAACATCTCTGTGATTCATCTGAGTCTTCAACTTCCATCTGTGTCCCCTTGTTGTTGTGTCCCATCTCTGGAACATTCTGTCTCTGTCCACTTTGTCAATTCCTCTCAGTATCTTATATGTTGTTATCATGTCTCCCCTATCTCTCCTGTTCTCCAGTGTCGTCAGGTCGATTTCCTTAACCTCCCCTCGTAGGACATACCCCTTAGCTCCGGGACTAGTCTTGTTGCAAACCTTTGCACTTTCTCGAGCTTCTTCACATGCTTGGCTAGGTGTGGGTTCCAAACTGGTGCTGCATACTCCAATATGGGCCTAACGTACACAGTGTACAGGGTCCTGAACGATTCTTTATTAAGATGTCGGAATGCTGTTCTTAGGTTTGCTAGGCGCCCATATGCTGCAGCAGTTATTTGGTTGATGTGCGCCTCAGGAGATGTGTCTGGTGTTATACTCACCCCAAGATCTTTTCCTTGATTGAGGTTTGCAGTCTCTGGCCCCCTAGGCTGTACTCCGTCTGCGGTCTTCTTTGCCCTTCCCCAATCTTCATGACTTTGCACTTGGTGGGGTTGAACTCCAGGAGCCAGTTGCTGGACCAGGCTTGCAGGCTGTCCAGATCCCTTTGTAGTTCTGCCTGGTCCTCGTCCGATTGAATTCTTCTCATCAACTTCACATCATCTGCAAACAGGGACACTTCGGAGTCTATTCCTTCCGTCATGTCGTTCACAAATACCAGAAACAGCACTGGTCCCAGGACTGACCCTGTGGAACCCCGCTCGTCACCGGCGCCCACTCTGACACCTCGCCACGTACCATGACTCGCTGCTGTCTCCCCGACAGGTATTCTCTGATCCAATGTAGTGCCTTCCTGTTACCCCTGCCTGGTCCTCCAGCTTCTGCACTAATCTCTTGTGTGGAACTGTGTCAAACGCCTTCTTACAATCCAAGAATATGCAATCTACCCACCTCTCTCTTGCCTTATCGCTGTCACCCTGTCGTAGAACTCCAGTAGGTTTGTGACACAGGATTTCCCGTCCCTGAAACCGTGTTGGCCGTCGTTGATAAGCTCATTCCTTTCTAGGTGCTCAACCACCCTTCTCCTGACTATCTTCTCCATGACCTTGCATACAATACATGTCAGTGACACTGGTCTGTAGTTTAGTGCTACGTTCCTGTCTCCTTTTTTAAAAATTGGAACTACATTTGCTGTCTTCCAAACCTCAGGTAGTTGCCCTGTTTCGATAGATGTGTTGAAGATCGTTGTTAGGGTACACATAGCTCCTCTGCTCCCTCTCTCAGGACCCATGGAGAGATGTTATCTGGCCCCATCGCCTTTGAAGTATCTAGCTCGCTTAGTAGCCTCTTCACTTCCTCCTCATTTGTGTGTATTGTGTCCAGCACTTGATGGTGTACCCTACCTCTCCTCCTTTCTGGAGGCCCTTCTATCTCCTCTGTGAACACCTCTTTGAATCTCATGTATGTGTGTGTGTTTGTGTGTGTGTGTGTGTGTGTGTGTGTGTGTGTGTGTGTGTGTGTGTGTGAGTTCGCGTCTGTGTACTCACCAATTTATTCTTGCAGGGTTTAATTTTAAGCTCCTCGCCCCATCTTTGAGGCTTTTCTGACGGCAAATACTGATTTACTGCCTCTTCTTCCTAATTGCGTTTTATTATTATTCGTGTAATACTAA
>WNWK01013455.1:50000-55291 GCA_009830355.1 Cherax destructor
TCACAATTGGAAGTTGAAGACGCAGGTGAATCAAAGGGATGTTAGGAAGTATTTCTTCAGCCATAGAGTAGTCAGGAAGTGGAAAAGTCTAGCAAATGATATAGTGAAGGCATGAACCATACATAGCTTTAAGACGAGGTATGATAAAGCTCATGGAGCAGGGAGAGAGGGGACCCAGTAGCGATCAGTGAAGAGGCGGGGCCAGGAGCTGAGTATCGACCCCTG
Source organism: Cherax destructor (assembly GCA_009830355.1). NCBI lineage: Eukaryota > Metazoa > Arthropoda > Malacostraca > Decapoda > Parastacidae > Cherax > Cherax destructor. The sequence goes on from WNWK01013455.1 coordinate 50,226, forward strand.
CAACCACAATTAGGTGAGTACATACAGTAGAGATAGAAAAGACTCCAGGAAATCAGAAAAGGGGACTACACCAACAAGGGATATGCCAACAAGTTCTGGATGAAATACACACAATCGAGGAGGAGATGGAGAATCTGTTAAGTGAACTTGATACCTCAAAGACTATGGAACCGGACATTATCTCTCCGTGGGTCCTTAGAGAGGGAGCAGAGACGCTGTGTGCCACTAACAACAATTTTCATCACGTCCATTGAAACTGGGCAGTTACCTGAGGTATGGAAGACGGCAAATAAAGTCCCCATTTTTAAGAAAGGAGACAAACACGAGGCATTAAACTACAGACCAGTATTATTGAAGTGTATAGTATGCAAAGACATGGAGAAGATTATCAGGAGGAAAGTGGTGGAGCACCTAGAACGAAACAAGCTTATAAACGACAATCAGCACGGATTCAGGGAAGGAAAATCCTGTGTCACAAACCTACTGGAGTTTTATGCCAAGGTAACGGAAGTCAAACACGAGAGAGAAGGGCGGGTAGATTGCATTTTCTTGGACTTCAAGAAGGCCTTCGACACAGTTACTCACAAGAGATTAGTGCAAAAGTTAGAGGATCAGGCACACGTAACAGGAAGTGCACTGCAATGGATAAGAGAATATCTGACAGGGAGGCAACAACGAGTCATGGTACGTGACGAGATGTCAGAGTGGGCGCCTGTGACGAGCGGGGATCCACAGGGGTCAGTCCTAGGACTAGTGCTATTTTTGGAATATGTGAATAACATGACTGAAGGGGAAGACTCAGAAGTGTCCTTATTTGCAGATTATGTGAAGTTAATGAGGAGAATTAAATCGGATGAGGATCAGGCAGGACTACAAAGAGACTTGGACAGGCTTGAAGCCTAATTCAGCAACTGGCTCATCGAATTTAACCCCGCCAAATGCAAAGTAATGAAGAGCGGGGAAGGAAAAAGAAGACTGCAGACATATTATAGGTTAGGTGGCCAAAGAATGCAAACCTCACTTAAGGAAAAGGATCTTGGGGTGAGTATAATACCGAGCACATCTCCTGAGGCGCACATCAACCAGATAACTACTGCAGCATATGGGGACCTGACAAACCTGAGAATAGCGTTCCGATAACTCAGTAAGAATCGTTCAAGTCTCTATACACTGTGTACGTCAGACCCACAGTACCAGTTTGGTAACCCACACCTGGTCAAGCACGTCAAGAAATTAGGGAAAGCGCAAAGGTTTGCAACAAGACTAGTTCCACAGCTAAGGGGAATGCCCTACGAAGAAAGGTTAAGGGAAATCAGCCTGACGACACTGGAGGACAGGAGGGTTAGGGAGACATGATAACGGCATACAAATTACTTCGATGAATTGACAAAGTGGACAGAGACAGGATGTTCCAGAGATGGGACACAGAAACATGGGGTCACAATTGGAAGTTGAAGACTCAGATGAGTCAAATGGATGTTAGGAAGTATTTATTTAGTCCCAGAGTTATCAGGAAATGGAATAGTCTGGCTAGTGATGTTGTGGAGGCAGGAACCATACATAGTTTTAAGACGAGGTTCGATAAAGCTCTACGAGCTGGGAGAGAGAGGACCTAATAGCGATCAGTGAAGAGATGTTGCCAAGACTATGTTCGACCCCTGCAACCACAAATAGGTGAGTACAAATAGATAAGTACACACACACACATTCACACATACACACACACACATATTTCACACCTTTAGTATTTACCACTCTATTGGAAAACTAGCTACAGCATCTCCTATCATGTACTCCGTCACTTGACTGTGGTAGTGGATTCCTTAAGAAGGCTTGTCTCGAAAAACGACTCTGTCTTAATTAGATCTGCCATTTCAGTGAGGGTACAACACTGGAGAGATGTCGATGGCCACACTGTTATGTCCTAGAGTAATATTTATAGGGATCGCCACCTCGTCAAACATAGTCAACATTCATGACAGTTATTGCACTACCCAGCTGTCTGTCATTTGTGGTTTTACTCTGTGTTCCTTTATCAAAGATTTATACAGTTAGCCATGATTTATTTACTGCTTGTTAAACATGTTCTTAAAAGTGGTACAAACAAATCCACATCAAGAAACGAAAAAGAACATAAAAAATATTACAATGAAGAGGGAGTCGGTCTATGAACCAACACCCTGTTTATTAGCCTGCAGAAGATGGATCAACTGTCGCAGGCAATATGCCGGTCTCCAATTATTACTTCTTTATATTCTCAAAACTTATACATATTCACTAAATTCAGTTCATTTGTCTATGCTGGGCCCATATTATTTTCAACCAAATAAATTTCTTTAAATTTTAATATTGCCAAGAGTCCGGCTTTGAAATGCTCAGAGGTAAAACCACTATTAGCTTGTAAAAAAAAGGAAAAAAACTCTCAACATTATTCCTTTGGAGCATTTAAGTGTTACTAAACAATATTGAGAGAGAGAGAGACTTACATCTGCTGATGAGAAAACGTAAATCATGATGGCCTGTGTGCATCATGATGTTAATGATGGAGCAGTGGTAAGAGTAAATTAAAGTGTTAGATCCCAAGGAGTGAAATTTGACTCCAAAATTTATGTGAAGAAGCATCTGGTAAATCTTGTAAGCAAAACATCTAAGAAGGTAACATCACCAAGTCTATCGTGCCTGTTCGACGTTAGAGGCTTTAAAACTATGTGCAAGGAACAAGTGTGCTCACACCACGAGTATGCACTACTCTCTCGGATTGCCTTCCTCCTTCATCCTAACCATTAATTCTGGTCAGGGTAGAAAACTGAGTAAGACAATTTATCTCTTGCCTGGATCCGGCCTGGATGGGTCTGTCATTTCAGCAGAGTTTTCAACACCGGAGATAAGGGGTTGGCTTTACTGTTATGAACAAGGGCAATATTGTCCATGTATCACACTTGGCTCCAATTTGCGGACAGCGAGAAGACACTTTCTATTGTATAGAATCTATTCCAAAGACAGACATCAACTACATTCTGGCAGAATCCTTCTGAAGAACATCACCTTATCTGATATCATTCATTCCTAGGATGACTCGAGTCTGGAGCATGTTCATACAACGTAACAAAATTGATAAAATAAAACGAAATCTCTGACCCACAGCTGGCTCATTCACCATCCAGTTCCCCATCTGAATGTTTCAGAACAATAAAATATTAGTAGATGTAATTCTTTGTAAGGCTCTCAAATCACCGGAGGTGGATAACAGCTCTCAGGTTGAAAATAAAGGTAGGAACTCTTAACCTTTTAAAAAGCTCTAGCGCAGAGAGCTAGAGAGCGAGTGAGAAAGAGAGACAGAGAGACAGAAAGACAGACAGACACAGACATACATAGAGACCCATATACAGAGAGAGACAAAGAGTGGCAGAGAAAGAGAGAGAGAGAGGGAAAGAGAGAGAGAAAGATAGAGAGAGAAATTGGAGTTTTCGCCTCAGCATCTGCCAGTTCATTTCCTAGGAGACCAAGAGAACTCCTTATCGTTGTACTGAGCATGGAGATGGGCTAACTACTGCTGGATCTTTTGAAACACCCCGTGACTGCAGGCATACTGCGCCTGGCAAAGATTGTGAATCTAAGTTAACAGTGAACCGAGATCCAACTAAGCCAGCTATGTAGACAACTGCAGCAATAATGTGTGGAGCTTCACAGTGAACACGGAGCACTCGTTAGGTAAGTGTACACAATACAAGTGCTCCCTGGGGAGCACCACATATTCAACACCACTCTCACTCTTTGGTCCATAAGCACAGATCTAATCCTTGAATTTTGAACAATATTTTTCTAGAGCATTTTAACAATGGTCATTGCCGACGTAGCTCAGGTGCCGTGAACAGATTTTATTGCATTGTATTACGCGAAACGCTAAATTCGTATGGGTTATACAGCACAAGGAGCTGTGGAGGCTCGATCCTCCGATACCTAATCATGGCACAGTATCGGACCAGCAAGGCTGTTGGTAAATGTCCGACGGGCAGGAGAAGAAGCCAACATCTCTGACCGCAGACAGAAAAGCATCCCGCATCCAAACACCAATAGGACAGGAAGTCGCATCCGAACACCAATAGGACAGGAAGTCTTTCCTCATAACCAAAAGGTTCCCCTCTATTTTCATTTTGAAAACTGCAGCAAAATGAATATTGAATCCAACGCAAGTATAACAATGCCTAATTCCTTATGGTGACGCTTCTGGAGAAGCTAACCAGACTCAGCACAGAGGCTCTCACTAAGAAAAGAGCGGAATGAACCAGTGTAAAACCGAATCCCTGGGTGATAGACAGGATTTAGGAAGCACGGCAACGAGGACTTGGCTTAGGATTAGATCAGGTAGCCATCCTCGACCCTGGAACTACACGAGGTTACTTATAGGCTGAGCAACGTCTTCCAATTAGATTCCCAGACACGGTGGAAAAACCCCAATGTAAATGTCTAATACTGAACAGCATCTACGTTTAGCTTATTTAGACATGAATCTCAATTGCCGATAAAAGATCATTCCCAAAAATGTAAAATGTTTCTGAAATGGAAAGCCACGTATCATGGAGCAACACATGAGGAGAAGGCTGTCTCCCCGTAGCACTGGTTAAAATAAACTTCCACTATCTACCAGGTGGGGATCCAGTAGCCGTTAGAAACAACCCACTGCATCATATTCTCAACTACCAAAACAACCAGGTGACAGGCCATTTAAAGAGTAAATGCTGAGCAGTACATTGCAAGGTTATCCCCACTAAAGGAGGTCATAACCCAATCAGGAAATTTATTGGCCACGCTATTAATAGCTACTATTAAAACAATACCCAAAATGTTGCCCTATAGTATCCCTCTTCCTCCAGGGAAAATTAATGTGAATAACAGGAATTACCCCTCACCTTGAACGACCTTTTAGTCAAAAAGCAAAGGAGAAAGTCAACCCGCAAACAAAAGGTCAGCTGACGGCTCCCAGAGTACCACTGCAAACGGAGAGAAACACATAATAGCGCCTTCCATAGTCCCCGTGAGCAAAATTTAAGGAGAAAAATCCTGAT